>JAVGVS010000131.1:887862-1085362 GCA_032718565.1 Distichodus sexfasciatus
ACCTTTAGAGACAATCAAGGTTAAATGTTCAATTAATCATGATACTGATTTGAGGCTGTTTTAATCTTTTGGCAACTACTCCCAAATTGTTAGACATATAATAATAAGCTGTTTGAGTACCACTTTGCTGTTCTAGTGCATCTGAAAATATAAAAAAAGTATAGTGGAAAAGGCACATATTACAACAAAAACCCCACTTGAAATACGTTACTTGAAATGTTGATATACGGCATATATGAAAGTTTATCCGTGGTGTATCAGGAGCTAGGGCTGGGTATCGTTGCTGATTTCCTGAATCGATTCGATTCCGATTCACAAGGTCATGATCCGGTTCAATTCTCAATTGGATTCGATTCGATATGGATTTATTTAGAGATTTCTTTGCGTCAATACTAGTTTTGCTTGGTTATAAAATAACTAGTTTTAAAACCTAAGTGTTGCCAAACATCGGCCTTTAGGCCAGACGGTGATTTGAGCGGAGCAGCTTCAGCCATGGCTCGATTTGGTTTGGGTTTCGCCGGTCTCACCTTTTTACAGCTCTCCTTGCGCGGTCGCGAGAAGTAGTGCATAGCCGCAGGAAAAGATCGATCCACAAATTTTTGAATCGATATCGTATTTTTCGAAAGAGAATCGATATTGGTCGGTGAATCGATGTTTTGAACCCAGCCCTATCAGGAGCTAAGTTGCTGGACAACAAACTATTCACATTACTGTAATTAAGTCATTTTTGAAACACTTGCACTTTTTATGAGCATATTTTACTTGTACTCGAGTACCGCCTGTGTTTTTAGGTGACTGTTAGTCCCCACAGTAGCCTTGAGATTTCACACTATTTAAAAAAAACCTTGACTTTGACACAAACTAATAAATAAATAAATGTTTGACTAGAAAAACGGTGTGAATATTTACAGAATAGCTATAAACTGCTGTCAAGTAACCGGTACAGTGCGTAGATTTTGAGAAGAGAACTTTGAACTTTTCTTAAGTATTTTAACACCAATACTTTTTACTTGTAATTGAGATTATTTCAGCAACATAACAGTAGGTGAGCTTTAGTAAGTTTAAAGTCAGTACTGTATCCGCTGCCGCTGGAGCCCGGTTTCTAACAGCGACTCGCGGGGCGTCCCGTCAGCCTCATCTCCCGGTCTGGCGCGCGACTCTCCGGTTAGCCAGAGCTAATTACGGAGCGCCAACGCTGCTACAGCTACACGGACGGCCTTTAGCCTCGGGCTAGTTCTCTTAAACCCCCTCACACCAGCACCAGTCCCCATTCAGGAGCTGGGAATGAATTAAAGCTGCGCTGTTTTCCCACACACGTCCTTATTATGAGCGTTTTAGAACACAAGCAGCTAGGCAGAGGCTGTCAACAAAGTGGCAGCTAGCGAGCAGGCTAATTCACAGCCCAACTTTTCCCCCCACACTGTCAGCACCGTTTTATTGCGATGTCTGCCATTCCAGCCATACATTTCAATTAATTATAATGTTAATACGCGTGTAGTTAAGCCTTATTACATTCTCAACACGCCAAAGTATAAGTAATATTGACAATAAGTTACATTATAAGTTGTCTAATTAGCGATTTCATTTGAGCTTAATTAGCAGGCTAGCGTTAGCCGGAGAGATCCGGAGAGTGAAAATTTACTTAACTCATGATTAAAACATAACCGACTGAACAAATATGTCTAGCTGTCGTTTGGATCGAGATTTTAGGCTTGTTTTTTGCAGAACTCAACCCAAAGGTGACAGCTCGGGGTTGCGAGCGAGCGCTTTAGCATTAGCCATCATGAATGCTAAAAGTTAGGCCTTGGCTTTAGCAGCGCCTACTCCATTTTGAGTGTTGCAGCCAGCGTTGTGTGAATTAAAATTTTACACTAAAAAAGTGGACAAAAACACGCATGAAGAGAAGTCAAGAGGACGGCACCAGGGTTCCGTCTCCGAGCTTCTCTCTGTGTGTGTGCTAAGAGAGGAGGAGAGGAAGAATGGGGACCGCCGGTATTTAGCCAGCTAAAGCCGCCACCGCTGCCGCGTTACCCGTGATGCTGCCGCGGCTGCTCTCGGAGCAGTAGCTGGCGTCGTCCGCATCCTCTTCGGCCAGCTCCTCGTTGAAGTCCGATTCATTGTCGATGAGCTCATCCTCCTCCTCCACGTCGTCGTCCGTCAGCGGCTCCTCGTCCACGTACTCCTCCTCCTCGGACACCAAACTCACCGCGTCGTCGTCCTCCTCGCTCTCGTGGTCATCATAAACCACCGAGGTGGCGGTGCTCCGTCTCCCCCTGCCCCGGCCGGACCTTCTCCCCCTGCCGCCTCCTCCTCCTCCTCTACCGCCCCTACCTCCCGCTCCAGAGGCTCCCACTTTCCGCCGGGCCCGAGCCGAGTGCTGCTGGTGGTGATGGTTCCCCCGTTTGGGAGTCACGAAGTCGTCGTCCCCACCGCCACTGCTTGCTCCAGCTCGCCCTTTAGCGGCCCGCAGGCCCCGGCGCGGTCTGAGCCCCCGGAGTGGCGCGGTGGACGGCGGCGTCGGCGGCGGCGGCGCATCGTGCATCAGCAGCGTTTTGGGCGGCCTGCCTCTTCTCCCCCTCATTCTTCTCTCGTATTATTATGATATCCACCACCGGCCTATTCTTTCCTCTTTCGCTGTTGTTTTGCAGCGCGAAAAAAAATATTGTAAAACAATGTGACTTTCGGGCACGTTGCAGGAAGCAGAGCCCGCGGAGATCCTCGGATGCAGCAGCCGCCCCAAGCGGGAGCCGCGGTGTCGGTTTAAAGCGAGAAAGCTCAAAGGCGAGGGCCGGCGTCCCGCTCGGGCTCGCTCCCCGCCGCCATGTTGCTGCTGCTGCTGCTTCTCTCCGTCCGTCTGCTCAAAACACACACACACACGCACGGCGGAGGCCCGAGCGCGGTCACGTGGTCACCGACGAGGCGGGTTTACACCGATAATCTCCCAATATTTGCTTTTCAACCGAGGCGACGGTTCACACGACGCTTGGCTGGAGGACGAGCAGCAGAGACGCTCGAGTTCGCTTCCGAGTCGCGGGTAGCGCTGCTCGATACACACCGCTTCACACCGCGATGCTCAGGACGCGCGACGTCACGGCAATATCAACACGTCATAATGCAGTTTTCAAACGCGAAGTTTTTTTTTTAATGTCAATTCACGTTCTATGTGCAAGACAAAATTGAGAACCGAGATGGCGTTTGTCGCTCACTGGTGTGCGAGTTTTACCATGCTTCTGCAAAAAGGAAATCTCGTTGATACCATCTAAACTACAAGACAACTCTGTTAGATATAAAGTAGATAACTCACAAGGTAGTTCACACACAAAAAGGCCATGTATACTGTATTGGCAGGTGTTATTGAACATATTGTATATATTGTACATATTACTGGTTGGAGTTTTCTTCATTTGACTGCTGTCACTACATTTAATAGACTGCCTGTTTTAGAATTTTCATATTCAAGTGCTGCAGATCATATGCACATTGTAGTTTTAAATTTCACATGTACCAATATTGCATGGTCTCTTATTCCACCTATAATTGACAGGTTTTATTGTATAGTCTATGTATATACTGCATGTTTGTGAGATTATATATATATATATATATATATACATATATACACACACACACAATATACACACTGCCCTCCAAAAGTTTGGAAACGCCCCTGGCAAAGTGTGGTTTTGGACAGTATTGCCATGAATCCTTTTTAATTTGTGATAATGTTGCACTGATAAGGGACGACACAAACAGCCAAAACATATTTTTTAAACAGTTTTTACACAGTTTCTACATAGCAAATACTTAACTTTTTGGATTCATCAAAATATCCACCATTAGCAGCTATTACAGCTCTGCATAGTCTGGGCGTCAGAGCTGTCAATGAACCAATCAGTTGTTGAAGCTATTAAGGTGTGCTGAGCCAAAAATCTTTTAAAAACCTGGACCAAGTTTAAACCAGTAACCAGACATCGCAGCTGGCAAAGGGGCACGTCTGACTTTGACATGGATATATTGCCATTATTATGTAATCAAAATAAAAATGATTATTGCTGGTATCCAAAGATAATGTCAAGTTACTTTAATGTATTTGCACCAAAAAATGATGAGGATTTATGCCGATATCGTCCAAAACCCCACTTTGCCGGAGGGCAGTGTATTTATAGATATAGATATAGATAGATATACGCGTGTGTACTTAAGTGTTCGCCATCTTCATGCTGCATATAAAGATTAAAAAGCAACACATTGGGTCAAAAAACATATGAGACTTGGGTAATATGTTAAGAGGGAGCTGGAGCCATGGTCGAGCATCAGCAAGTGGAGCACATGTCATTTACACTGTAAAACCGAACAGCAAATCTCCATTCATTCATTCATTCTTTATATCATATGAACTCTATATATATAGAATTATGAGTGTTTTATGAGGTTTATAAACCTAAACGTAAACCTAAATCTGTGAGGTTATTTGTTGAAAGAATGTCTGTAGTTTTGTGTTTTGAAAATAAAATGTATGAGCCATTTTTGCTGTGAGCATCACATGGTTACTAATTCATGAAATGGTCAAAGACAAATTACATATATTTCACTGTATTTATACACTTGATTTATGGATGATTTATTTGAGTGTTATTGTGAATTGTTTTACTTCCTTTCTGTGTATTAAATAATTAACTCCTTTTATACTGTATGTGTGTAGACCTAATTTTCTCTAGAAGACAGAAAAACTAGAGATTTGTTGTGACTTTGTGGAGTCATTTTTTGTGTTTGAGGAGTGGTTTTTAAAAGGGCAAATGCCTTTTGTGAAAATGGTTTTGATTACTGAGGTTTGGGTTAGTGTTAGATGGAGGTGTCTTATTATTTTGATCTAGCAATTAGGGAAGTATATTGACGTAAGATTGAAGGATGTTTGCAAAGATTCCGTCCTCACACAAGACTTTTTAAGACTTAAAACATGCAGGCATGTAACTAAGCTATTCACTTAGTGAATTTCATATCACACTTTCACATTTCATTTCACACTGCTTATTCATGTGTGTGGGTACATTTTGCATTGTAATGTAAAAAACACACTTTGACACACTTACACAAGTGCAATATGTAGTGAAATGCATCCAGATTTGTTCCTTACTTCTACAATTTTTATAGGTTGTCTGTATATCCATGCTAACTGCTGCTGATCTAATGCATATTTAATCCACAAAAGTATATTCTATGATGGTAATTGTAGTTTTCTCCACTCGACTGCTGTTGCAATATTTGTGCATATTATTATTGAACTCCTCACTAAATTGCACACCTTTTTTCACCTTTTTCTACTCAGACTTCATAGGTGAACAGTTTATAATTCAACAAATTGCCTGTTTAGAATATTCATATTAAACTGCTGCATATCTAATGCACATAAATGCAAAAAGACAATTCCAGTCTTGTGATTATGGTTTGTCTCCATTTGACTCCTGCTGCAGTTTCGCACTTATCGTTGAATCCCTCATGTAGCTAAAGCCACACATCTTCTAGTTTAGAGTTCATATTTAAAGTGTATTTATATATATATATATGTGTGTAATTTCACGCCTCTTCTTTGTACTCTGTGGAAGCTGCGTCACACCGCCTCGTCCCTCTGTACAGATGTATATAACTGAGATGAAGATAAAGTTTCATTTGATTTTGATGAAAGTTGAATCTTACACCGTTTCGAGCGTTAGCTGCGTTAGCCTAGCATGCTAAGTGGCGTGGTACACTTTGGAAACTGGTGTTCTGTCTGTGCCGGAGCGTATTGAAATATCACCGGATCCGTGTTCAACAGTGTGGGATTATTCCAGATGAAGGCGTGAACGCGCTGTGTATGCGACTGTGTTTAACAGTGTGGGATTATTCCAGATGAAGGTGTGAACGCGCTGTGTATGCGACTGTGTTCAACAGTGTGGGATTATTCGAGATGAAGGCGTGAACGCGCTGTGTATGCGACTGTGTTCAACAGTGTGGGATTATTCCAGATGAAGGCGTGAACGCGCTGTGTATGCGACTGTGTTTAACAGTGTGGGATTATTCGAGATGAAGGCGTGAACGCGTTGTGTATGTATGTGCGTGTGTCGCTGTTTAATCCCCGGTTTTAGCGCCACGTTGCGCGGCTGTAGTCGTGGCCGAGTGGTTAAGGCGATGGACTAGAAATCCATTGGGGTCTCCCCGCGCAGGTTCGAATCCTGCCGACTACGAGATGCACTTTTTTAAATTATATTTTATAAAATTAACATTTTAAACATGCAGCTAAATAAACACATACAGCGGGAAGTGCGTGGACTGAAGGGCAGTTGGAAGTTTGTACTTAAAAATTTCCTGTTCTAAATCCAAGATTCGTTATTTGTCACATGTACAGTATAGTTACACCAGTTCAACATGTAGTGAACTGTAGCCTGAACCATCCTGAGACTGTGCAAATGATTAAAAAAGGGCTACATAACAATCTTACAATAAACTAAAAGCTAAAGAGTGAGGATAGAATATATACATAAAATATAGAAAACAGAGGTAATGTTCTGATAAGGTTGATACTATAGACAGCGAGTACATGTGCATACCACGGTAGAAACTATGTAAAGGGCAGTGTGGCTTGTTGCAGAATGAACAAATACACATACTGTTGTTTATGGCAGATAGGTGACATATAATCATAAATGGACATGTGATCACAGCAGCGTAAAACAGCAGGTTGGTGACAATATGGAAGACTAATCATGGGTTATGATGTATTAATGAAGTAGTGGTGTCATTCATTCATTCATTTTCTGAACCACTTTATCGCAACTGGGGGACCGGAGCCCATGCTGGGAACTTACGTGTGCAAGGCAGGGACCAACCCTGGGCAGGTGCCAACACACCGCAGGGCATTGTGGTGTCACGTGCAAGTTAAAAAGTCTTATGGGGTGAGGATAGAAGCCTCTCTGTTGTTGCCACAAATTAAGTATGTCTAGTTTAGAGTTTATATTTAATCGTTTATTTATATACAGTATATATTCTAAGTGGGTTCTTTGTACTCTATAGAAACTGGAGCCACATCGTCTCATCTTGCTGTGTACATGTATATAGCTGAGATGATGATTACATTTATTTTGAATTTGATAGTGAAATGGTTAGGGGGTCAAGACAAATCAACCCATGATCGTAGGGTTACTGGTTTATGTCCCTGACCTTTACAGCATTTAGCAGACACTCTCTTCCAGAGCGATTTTCATTTCCTAATTTCAGAGGTAGTTTTTCTGAGAGCAACCTGGGGTTAAGGGTCTTGCTCAGGGACGAGGCAGCAGCAGTGCTGGAGGTAGGATTCAAAATGCGTATTTTAGGAAACGTTTCCATATATTTACCATTTTTAATTTTATTTTAATTTTAGATTTACCTTACTTTTCAAATTTAGATTTGCTTTTAATATTTAAACATTTTTTTTGTAATAGTTCTTTCATTTAAATCTGTTTGTTAAATTAGATTTTAATTTTCACCGCGTGCACATGTACACATTATTCCATAGCATACACATGTATAGTTACTGTTTGTAGTGTATACACATTTGATTTAGTTTCATGTAGAATTGACTTAATGTTTATTAATTTCTGTTTTAATTTGCATAGTTTTAGGAAGCAATCAAGGTACATTTCACTACATGTAATACTTCTATAACCTTGGTATGTATGTGTATGAATCCTGAATCCTCTTGAATCTTGAACCAATCTCCAGTCAGTCACTCGGAAAAAGAGGATGAGGTAAAATAAATAAGTAAATTCAGAGGTAAAGATGGTTTATCACTGAATTTTTCCTCCTTAGCATGGATTAGAGCAAGCACAGGTTAAATACCTGTCAAAAGTCACTGATCTTCAGACCAAGGTGTGTATGTGATGCTCCAACAATAAACTGAAGGAGACAGAAATTATAATGAAATTGTATTCAAATAGGTTAAATGACACAATATCCATACTGAAATGTAATTAGAAAAATATCATTTATAATATCTACATTTCTAAATGAAAAATGCAGATTATTAAACCTTGATAAAGGAGAGCATCTCACCAGCAGGTGGAGCTGTTTTGTTAAAACGACATTTTGAAAATATTCTGGATTTACTGCCATATTCTCAACCAGCTCAGAATCTTCTTCTTCCTCTTTCAGCTTTTCCCTTCAGGGGTCGCCACAGCGAATCATCTGTCTCCATTTAGTCCTATCTTCTGCATCCTCTACCCTCACACCAACTAACTTCATGTCCTCTTTCACCGCATCCATAAATCTCCTTCTTGATCTTCCTCTCAGCCTCCTGCCTGGTGGCTCCAACCTCAGCATCCTTCTACCTATGTACTCATTGTTTCTCCTCTGGACGTGTCCAAACCATCTCAGTCTGGCCTCTCTGACTTTATCTCCAAAACATCTAACATGAGCTGTCCCTCTGATGAACTCATACACCTTTACTCAGTACTATGTAGAGAATGCACACTGGATACTAAATATTATATTATAATTATATATAATAACATTTTTATTCCTACTATTCATATATATATACACACACACACACACACCCCATATTGTCGTGTCTCATTCTCACTCAGCCACAACAGATTTCTTCTGTTTCTGTATAAATTGACAATAAAGAATAGTGATATAATATAATGAGAATCACGTGATAAGCAAAGAGATTAACCTGGATTTTAATATCCACGTCAGCTCTCAGATCGTGTACGTACTTTCCTGTCAGTCAGCAGAGGAAATCAAGCTGTGTCACAGAATGAATTACATCAAGATTCTTTATCCTTTATTTGTCACATGCAAATTATACAGGTACAACATGCAGTGAAATGTGTCCTGATCCGCATAGTTGGCCTTAAATTATGCTAAGCATTAATGTTTCAGGTGATGTTTATTGTGGGTTATATATGATTAATGAACTTTTTTTAATCGAGTTATCTAATTGTAAGATTACAGACTGCAGTAATTATACGTGTTCCATGCGCAAGGTTACGTTATTGCAGACATGCCTGTGACTAGCATTATTTTGTCATATTTTATGTCATTATATTTGCTCAGAAAAATGTTACCATCAGGGAATTGTATGATATTGCTGGGTGTCCTGGTGTGATTGGTGTGATGGATTGTACTAACCCTAACCCTTGAGCTCATACAGTCACATTGAAGGCCATGCTTTCAGTGCAATAGTAATACTAAAGTCTTCTCTACCTCGGCTGTAATGAGGTCAATAATGATGTAATGATTTCCACTTCAGAGAAGTTGCTCTTTTTTGCCACCTTCCGTCCCTCAGTGTCGCCAAGTTTTTGGGCGCTGCCCCGAACCCCATGAAGAAATAGGGGCGCGTTTTGTAGATCATGATCGGTACACCTGCTTCATCACGTGGAACTTGTCTTACGGTGATTTTTTACACCCAAATCTACACTCGTACTGATAAATGAGGGCCAATAAAACTACTGCTGTTTACATCTTTAATGAATTCAATTAGTTACGTAGCAAAAGTAGGCAACGGAAAAGAGATGATTTAAGTACGTGCCCGTAACTCATCATGCTGAACAGTTCAGGACTCAAGACAATTCATGAAATGTAAAACGTAAATACTGTTTAGCATGATGTGAAAGTGGCAAATTCTCCTGATATAAGCTATTGTCATGAAAGTGGGTGTCCTAATATTTTGCAATAACTTAATATGTATATGATCTGATCTGTCCTGCTTGAATCCTGAACTAATCACATTGTACATCTGACATTTGTGCACGTTTTTGTCTTGTCCTGTTCTGTCTTTATAATATCCTGGAAACTATAATGCACAGTCACTTTTGAAGCGTCTTGATATGTCTTCCTGCTGTCCCTGTTTAGTGTACAGAGATTTTTATAGTTTTTATAAGTATTTAAGTGTGTACAGATATTTTTATAGTTAAGTTTGAGTCTTCAAAATGTTTTCTTCTAAATTTGTGTTATGTGTAATATATCTTATATCTTTCTATATTTTATATTCTACGCACCATGGGGGGAGGGGCTGGGTGAAACGCCATCTCAATACACTGTATACCACGTAGATTGTTGTATTGACAATAAATCCCTCTTGAATCTTGAATCTTGAATCTTGAATCTTGAATGACACAGTAGAGCAGCGATACGTTCGCTGACTTTGTGTTGGTCAAGATAATGACCATAGTCATTTACATTTTGACCCATCCGTGAGGCAGCAGTGGGCAGCTGACATGGGCAGCACCCGGAGAGCAGTGCTTGGGGACGGTACTTTGCTCATGAGTACCTCAGTGGTACCTTTCACGGCCCGGGACTCGAACTTTCCAATCACAGAGACGACTCCACAGAGGTCACGTGGGTGTGGTGCGCCGTGTGCTGTGCTGTGTTCACAATGACGAATAATCACTCACTTCAACTTCCAAACAACACTTGATCTTGAGATGAAAAGGATCCCTACAATAAAGGCCAGTGAAACGCTGCTCTTTTGCTTAAGAGCCGCACTTATGCAAAACATCCTTCTTGACGCTGGTTTCTGGTCGCTGTGGCTCGTTAGTCGGTGTGAACGCAGCCCCACGCCGCTCTGTCTGCCGCCTCAGATGAAGATAAGGAGAGGCGCGGTACAAAGACAACGTGGTGTTTGCATGTGTTGGACATATTTACATGAGGCCCAATTAAACAGGTAAATCTGCGTTATCTTTCCATCCACACACTCACTCACTCGGGCCGTGACGGGGCTTCAGCTCGAGAGCTTCGTCCACTTTACACCCGCCACGAGTGTGACCTGCAGCTGACTGGAGCGCTTACGACACTCACACTGATCTGATATGAGTCCAGCTGTCGGCGAGCAGGTCAGGAATTATTACCTTTCAACATTATATAACACACCAGCTCACGAGGCAGCGCGGGTCAGACGGGAAACCAGGCGCTACATCACTACAGGACCCCGAGCGTAACGTGGCTTTAAAATCCACCACCGTGTTTCACGCGTTCATGTGCTCGATGGAAAACAAAACTGTAATGCAAATTTAAACATGTACTATTACATTTACATCATTTCATTCATGTTAAATCTAAATGTCAAGTGAATAAACGTATTTCCATAAATCACATCAGTTTGGGACTGGAAAGCTTCCCCCGTTCTCACAGCACAGTTCTAACGCCCCCTCCCTGAACACATCTCAACCCGCTTCCACTCCTCCATCATCCCTCACTCTTCCCCGTTTACATCAGAGTCTTTCTGCTCGACCAGTTTTCATGTCACAGCTACAAAACTTCAGCATCACACTGGTGTTTTCTTGTGGAAATGTTTATGATGAAGCTTGATCAATGCGTTGAACTCTCACATCAGCTTTTAGGATTTAATCCTGTTAGAACTTGAACATCCTACTGTGTGTGTGTGTGTGTGTGTGTTCTAGTTCAGGGTCAGTATGACATTAAAGTTCACATGAACGTTTGAACTGAATCTCTGACCCACCCTCACACACACACACACACACACACAGAAAAAGCTTGTGCATATGAGCTGTTCCAAAAACTGCAAACTTCCAGCCCGAGGCCTGCTGACTTGCACCATCTGTTCACGCACAGGAAGTGTGTGTGTGTGTGTGTGTGTGTGAGAACTCCAGCACACACACTTTATGCTACATATAAGCAAACATCGGTGAACTCTTTAGTCTCTGTGTGGCAGCTGAAGGGTTTGTGGAAACTACGTCTATAAAGGGTGTCAAATCGAGTTCTCTAAAGCAGCTTCCTCACGCAGCACTGAGGCCCGAGAGGCCGGTCAGAACTCACTCCAACTTTAATTAAATCCCAAACCTCCAGCACTTCCTCTCAATTTCATGACACTTGACGGCCGTGGGTCTCTGGCTGATGCTTGTTTAGGTCAAACTGCGTCCTGCTGCTTTTGACTAAGGGTGGACGGATCATCGGGGGCTGATATTAGGCATTTTGCTGATTATCTGTGTTTAATTTTGACCTGATCTTAAGTAATCACAAGGTGCTACTGTGGCTCCACTGCCGTCTCTTCTCTCTTCTCCACCCACAACACTCTCTGATCATCACAAATGTTTAATATCATCAAAGTTAAATTAATGTATGAATGTATTTATAAAGTGATTTAAATGAAGTTTGTGTTGGTGTTTGTAAAATTCTACATTTTGACATTTTTCCTTTTTTTTTTTTTAACATATTGGTACCAAATATCGATAATTGTTAGACTTGGCATGATACCACTTTTTTTATTTCTGATCCAATACGGATATTGTAAATTTGGATATCTGCTGATACGATACAAATCCAATACAGTCTCTGAGTGTTTAAAAAATGTTTAAATAATGCTTTAAGAAATGTCTGGATACATGACTGAGATTATTCTGTTCTGCTTCAGGAAATACTCAACTTCAATCCTGTTTTCCTACTACAACGTCATAATTACACACCCATATGTATCTGCTAAACGATTTATTATTAAAATAACATCTCAAACATGATTCCTTTAAACACAGTTGTGTCATTTAGTGACGCTCCCTAATCCTGCGGCGCTAAAAGCATCAGGAACACAGAGATTGTGAGTGAGAGCTGGTGTTGTTGAGGAAATTAAACAGTATAATGGTGTGATGTGCTTTTGGGCTTGTAGTGTGTTGTGTTGCTTGTTCTGCTCATTGTCATATCAATATGTAGGAATTAGTGTCAATGTTGAACAATAAACCAGCTTTACCACAGACACACGTAGAACTATGGGAAGTAGAGATCAGCTTCATAGATCCAGCTGTTTTGAGTTGTTATCAGACCCACGTCGCATCCACGTATCGGATCAGTGCCATCTCTAGTTATCATCCCTGTCCACCACCAGTAATCCTGGAAAACCAACAGCGGTGGACCACTACTTTCAACACTCTTACATTAAAGTTTAAAAATGCAGCAGAGACAGAGGTTAAATGTAGAACTCAACAACACAGTGCAGTGATGGAGGCGCGTGTCTTTAGAATTTCATTTTTATTAATTGAAAAAAAAAAAAGCAAATAAAAAAAAAAGACAAAAACCCAGCAGAACGTCACGCAGATCAAGAGGTGAGACATTTAAATAGGGAGGACTGCTGCCATGTGTCACACCGGTGCAGGCGTTGGTCTGGTGATGGGGACATGGTGTATTTTAGGCAGGAGGACAGACGTGATCTCTCACCGCAGGACTGAGCGGAATCGGGACACACCAGAGAAAAAGGCACTAAATCCAGAGAGAAGAAATAAAAACCAAACCACTAACGTGTCACAAAAATAAAGGCAGAAAGGAATTTAAAAAAGTGCTCAAAAAACACAAGACGAGGAAGAGGAGGAATAAAAAGTGATATCTCTACTATTCACATAAACACTCTCTCTTTGTGTGGTTTCTCTTACGGGTTCTGAGTGACTGCAGCTCAGCTCGGGGCTGGACAACACGCAGGTCAACAGCTCCAGCTTTCAGCTCTTCTGGTTCTAACGTTTGTACAGATTTAGTTGTTAACGCACGCGCCGTTGAATTCCGACCCTTGACCCCCGAGCCGGGGTCCCTCACCTCCCTCCCAGAAGTGACTAAAGTCAGCTACATTCACGGCCCGAGAAGGAAAAGTGAAGTGACTAATAAATACCTTGGCTTTTAACCGACGCTGGCCTCTGAACGGGATTTTCACATTAAACTGATAACCAAAGCAACCAGTGAGAGAGGGAACCAGCGTCCATCTCCCACTCAGCAGCGGTCTGACCGACGGTCCGACTGGTCCGAGAGAGAGGGGGGAGGGGGCTTTACAACGCTGTCAGAAGGAACGGGTGAGGCTTTAATAATCATCATGCTGCATCTGAGCGACCTCAGACATAATTCATGAAAATGATACTGACGATTCAGCATGTCCCAGAGCTACTGCGTTTCATCAAAAAGGAAACAAACATAATTTACAACTGGAAAAAGGGGGAAAAAAACAAGTGTGGATACGGTACGACAGACAAAACACATACAAATATATAATATATATTCTTAAAAATGGATTCTTTCTATAGGTGATTATTACTTTTGTACACAGCCCAAAAAATGATGTAGAATGATCTTGTGCCCGTGATTTCACACCTGCACGTGGCATCTTTTACTGCACCTAATTTTTTTTATTCATTTTTTCTAATCTTTTCTTAAAACTTAAAACAGCCTTAAACTCTGTTATGACGTGATTAAAACATGCAGCCAAAAGAGGAACGAAAAGGAAGAGCGCACGACGAGGAAACGGAGAGGTAAAGATGAAGGAGAGGGAGGTAAAGATGGAGGGATGCGGGGGCTACAGCAGCAGGCGGGGGTGTGTGTGTGTGTGGAGACAGAGACACTGTGTATACAAGTTGTATGATGATGATGATGATGATGATGATGATGGCGCACTAAGCTGGGACTCCTCTCTCTGGCTGCTGCACTGCAAGCATTCATGGCAACGGAGGAAAGAAAAGCAACAAGAAAACAACCCCTTATTAATAATACAAAAGTAATTCTCAGGAATCAACACAGATTTCACTCGGACGGCGCCGCAGAAGCCGCACATCCACGCGCACTGTTTTTACTTCTCACTTCCACGGTTTTGCCTTTTCCACTCTGCAGGTGTCTGGAGCGGGGCGGGGCGGGGCTCGGGGTGGGGGGATGTAGGGTTGTTTAAGTGTGTGTGTGTGTGAGGGGGTGGGAAAGAGGCGATGAAGAGGGCCGAGGAGGAGGAGGAGGAGGAGGACTTGTTGACATGTCTACATGTTCCGGTTGACGGGCGTGACGTAGTTGCGTGGGAACATGCCCGTCTGGCCGTGGCACGCCCCCTTCCACCAGTTGGGGTCGGAGTTGTCCAGGACCTGAATGAAATCACCACGGCGGAATCCCAGCTCCCCGTCCTCCTGCGGGTCGAAATCGAACAGGGCCTGCACGTAGGTGGGATGCTGCAGAAACACACGAGGAGAGGGAGGAGAAATATTACCACCCTGAGTGGAAGTGTGCGTGTTTATAGGGCTGTATGATATCGCCATAATCTCACATCCCAATATGTGACCCTCCACGGCAAAACCAGTCGCTTGTTGCAAATTTTCAAAATTGAGTTATGATGTTTTCATGAAAGGGCATAAATCAAGCTTCAAAACGATACCTATATGGAATGAATGGGACGACATATGACTGAGATATCAACATTCAAAGGAGTCGGGTTTCTCCTGTCACGCCAAGTGAGAAACGGAGAAATCTGCCGTCGAAGTTGACTATCGCCGTAGCACTCACAGACGCTTGGTGCGGTCGCGGCTACGTTTGCATTTACGCTAGCCTACGCTGCATTCACAGCCACACGGATAGCCTACCTGCGTTAGGTTAACTGAACTCGGGAGACGGAGATGGATTCCGGAGAAATATCTTCACGCTAGTCAACCAGTGGATTTAGCGTAAATATTGAAGTAGAGCGGTCAAAACACAAACTTTTAACATTCTGCTGGAATTGAATTCCTCACCTCAAGAAAGTCACGTTTTTAGGATGGAAAGGGTAAGTTTTTCAGCCAAATTTATTCACAACAGTACAGTATAGACCTTCCACTGTTTCAAAACACTAAAAACTAAAAATCCAACATTTTACCCCACGCAACATAAACGCTCGTTTTTCTCGGAATCCTCCGTTGTGACAAGCGGCTGGTTTTGCCGTGGAGGGTCACATATGTCATTTCATATCCCCATAACCATATACATCACCATATAGTACATTTTCAGTCAACTCAGTGGAACTTTCACATGATAAAACTCAACTCTGCCCACACACACACACACACACACACGAAGCACTCTGCATCCTGGTGCTCATATGGAACACCACATCTGCCTTCATTCTGACACAACTGCCACCTGATTTTACACTGTTTGATCCATTATAAAACGCAGCACTGCAACACACCCACACCCTCTACACTGTTGAACATAGAGAGGGCACCGATCAATACGTGGATGGGATATCAGTCCAATAGGCACTCAAACAGCAGGATGGGGTGTGGGCGGCATCGGGCTGATCTGTTCAGTTAAATTGTGGGTATTCCTACGTGTGACTGTGGTAAAGCTGGTTTATGGTTCAACATTGACACTAATTCCTACATATTGATATGACAATGAGCAGAACAAGCAACACAACACACTACAAGCCCAAAAGCACATCACACCATTATACTGTTTAACTTCCTCAACAACACCAGCTCTCGCTCTCTAGTAAGCTGCATTTGAGGTGAACTGTGGCAGCTTTGGTGTTAGAGGTCTGAGCATGGGGAGGTGGAGGGTGTGGAGTGTGAGTGCAGGCAGAGTTGTCTGCTGGTGAATGTTCCACTACCTGATCAGAATTTTGGCACAAAATAACACCATACATTATAAGACAGAAGGTGCGGGTCGTTGGTCAAGCCTGACGCAAGCGCTGAGAAATGTGTCGTCAAATTGAGTAAAAAAAAATACAATTATCATTCGATTCCGATATGATTCTGATATCAGTGTGCCTCCCTAACTCAGGGGCTCTCTCAGGGGCCGGTGGTGGTAGTGCTGGAGGTAGAATTCAAACCCACAACCTCTTGGTCCACAGGCAACATACTGCAACTAGAGCTTCCCACAACTAGTCTTCATGGTACATATGCAGTTGGTGGCGTTTGTTATAAATAGACATGGCAACAACACCGGTAAGAAAGAGAGGCGGTGACGTGGTCCGGGTTGTGGTACCGTGTCCGTACTGACCTGAGGCACCTGCTCGATGTCGCGCAGAAAGATCTGCTGGTTGCGGGAGACGGAGGTGGAGCGATGGTAGTCCACCAGCTCGTTCAGGGAGTTGAACTTCACCACCCACAGGAAGTACTTCCCGGCTCCATCACGCAGAACCTTGAAGTGCTGCACGTCGTTACCGAACCTGCAGCCAAGCACAGACAGAGGGGGAGAGAGGAGGGCTTTAGAGAACACAGCAGTGAGGGAGTGACGGTGAGGAGAGTGTGTGTGTGAGTGAGACCAGCCTGACTGCAGCTGACCTCATCAATAAGGCTAGAGAGCTCCACGGCTGTGTGATTTTGCGCTCCTTTATGATCATGTCCCGCTCCTCATGCTGTCAACACTGCACGCTGCAGTTGATTATCATCTCCATCCCCTGCATGAGTCCTGCTCAGCTGAACGGTGTGGGTGATATCACCTCACATCAGTATCACAACACAGTGAGAATTTCACCTTACGAGTGTTAACAGAATTCTGAAGATAGTTCTCATGGGTGAGATTATATCAGCTGGAGGTTGTGGTTTTGACTAGTACTGCACTATAAAGCTCTAATGTTGTACAGTGTTAGGGTTAGAGGTGTGTGATGCACTGGTGATGCATGTGTGTTTATCATGATGTTATATCTAGGCCTTATCGCCCAGCCCTCAGCTTGTAAATTCACATTATTATCCTGCACATTTTTAAAGTACTAACCACCAAAGCAACCCGGCTTGTCTGTGGCTAAATATCGCAATAAACTTCATTCTGATTCTGACGACGCGGTGGGTGGGTGGGTGTGTGTGTGCCATTTTGAACGAATCTCAGCAGCGTGATAACACAAGCCAGCAGTGGAGCCAATGTAAAATGTATTCAAAGTCAGCAATCAAATGTGCTACAGCCTCACACACACACACACACACACACACACGGCTGAGGGGAAGAGGAGGCAGTGTGTTTATCAGCTGATGACGGGACATGAGGCTGGAATAAAACAGGTAATCATGCTGATGACAATCATGAAGAGTTTTACATAAAGAACTACACTGGAACACCCCAACACACCCATCAATCACCAGGAGTACAAGGCACACACACACACACACACACATACAGAGCCCAGCAGCAGAGTGCACACTGCAGGAGAGACTGGAGCTGACTGTGGTGTGTGAACAGTGAGTTAGTGTCCAGTAGAGGTCAGTCAGAGTTCTGCTTTATCCTGCACTGGGGCAGATTTGACTTCATCATCATTGCTGCATCTCTGCTGCGCTCTACACGTCTCCAGCAGCACAAGCTCTTGACATGAAGGAGTAGGAAACTGGATCACTGGGTGAAACGATAAACACCGGAGATGCTCTTGTTAAATGCAGACACGTACACTACCAGTCCAAAGTCTGGACACACCTTCCCATTCCATGTTTCTTCTTTATTTTCATTACTATTTACGTTGTAGATTCTCACTAAAGGCATCAAAACTATGTAGGGGCTATGTGACCAGGAAGGAGAGTGATGGAGTGCTGCGCCACATGGCCTGGCCTCCACAGTCCCCTGACCAAACCCAGTCGAGATGGTCTGGGATGAGATGGACCGCAGAGTGAAGGCAAAAGGGCCAACAAGTGCTCAGCATCTGTGGGAACTCCTTCAAGACTGTTGGAAAAGCATTTCAGGTGACGACCTCATGAAGCTCATCGAGAGAATGACAAGAGTGTGATCAAAGCAAAGGCTGGTTATTTTCAAGAATCTAAAATATAAAACATGTTCTGGGTTATTTCACACTTTTTTGTTTACTACATAATTCCATATGTGTTCAGTCATAGTGCCTTCAGTGAGAATCTACAATGTCAATAGTCATGATGATAAAGAATAAAACGCTGAACGGGAAGTGTGGCCAAACTTTTGACTGGTTATTGGAGTGCATATGGAAGAAACCAGCAGCAGACTAGACGAGCTCACACCTCACTCTTCTCTCCTGACTTACACAACATTTGAAGAGCTGAACTTCACGTTGTTCTTGCAGCAGCGTGAGGAGCAGGCAGTGCTGACGGTGCTCCAGTGAATACAGTAGTTAAAGTGCATGATGTGTTCCTCTTGTCTAGTTTGGCTTTGAGTTGAGTGTATTTCTCACCACTTGACTGCTGTTATTTACTGCTCTACATACTACTGAACTATAGTTGACCCTATAAACACACTGCTAGTTTTAGAACTTTCTCATGCACACTAAATGCTAAAGTAGTGTGAATACTCCACGTCACTCTTTTTAACCATCTAGTTTAAGATTCATATTTATGTATGTTTATTTTATGTACTCTCTTTTTTGTACTGTGTAGAAACCCGAGCCGTGTGAGTGAGGGAGTATTTGTCGTTGTGAACACAGCACAGCGCACCACAACCACAGGAGCTCTGCATTTGAACCATCGGTGAAGGAGCAGAGGGCAGCTGATGTGTGCAGCACTGTTCAGCTGTTTAAGGAACACTCAGTCCAGAGACACTACTCCTTCAGAAGCTGGTTTCACTCAGAGCAGGGCTGAAATGTGCTGAAGAAGAAGATATTCATCTTGTGTGTGTGTGTGTGTGTGTGTGTGTGAGTTTTGGAGAGAGATGAAATCAGGAGTGATGCAGCAGAACCATGTACACAGTGGAAAGATCAGCAGAAAGACAATGCAGGAGAGACATGGTACAGCAGGATGGTGGTGCTGGTGGTGCGTGTGTGTGTGGCACAGAGAGTGTGTGTGTGTGTGTGTGTAGACTCACTTGACAGACAGGGAGAAGTCTCCAGGTGCACTCTCACTCTCTCTAATGAGGAACGCTCCATCATGCCTCTGTTTGTTCAGCAGCTCCTCCGCTCGGGCCCGGGGAATCCTGCCGAAAAACCACCTGCACGCACAGACACACACACACACATTAGCGGAGCACACACTCCACGAACAAGCATTACAGCTGTGTTTAGCTATTTCAACACACTCCAGCTAGCCGTGTTCTTCTCCAGCTCCAATGTACAGCACCTGTACTGATTTAGCTGGAGGTTCTAGTCTGATTCTAATCCCAATCCAACCCCGATCTGATGTGTGCTCATCTTCCCAATCTGCTGCAATCAGACCTGAGGGGCTCAGCTACATCATTCCTTCATTTTTCAAACCAAAACCAACAAACCATTTATTCGTGTTTGTTTCTAAACCCAAAATATATGACAAGTCACTGATTTATTCATTTTGGTTTGAGAAACGAATAATGAACAATGTCTGATGTAATCTGAAAAACTCAAAGAAATGGTTCAGGGTCTGATCTCTGAAGAAAGAATCCTCCAGCTCAAAGATTTCAAAACGTGGGCTGAAACCCAGAAGGTCTGGGTGAAGAGGGTGGAGGAGAGCAGTGAGAGGTTAATAATGAAGCAGCTGTCAGAAGCGAGGGGTTTTGTCCGGGCCGTGTGGAAGATGAATAATGAAGAGCAGCGGGCCTGATGTTCCTGCATTAGTGCAGCACTGGAGGAAAAGACTCAGGACAGCCTGAGGACACTTCAGCTCATCCTCTGGCAAAGAAGGAGCTCAATTAAGAGACGCTGCTCTCCTCTCATATGTAACACAAAGGTAAAAGCTTCCTGAGGGCACAGAAAACAAACAGAGACTGAGAAAAGCATCAGAGCTGCTCGTGTTGCGTAATCACGTCCACTCAGTGTAGTGGTGATACACACACACACACACACAATGTTCTCATCACACAATCCGGGATGAACCAACTTCATCTTGATTCTACTCAGAAATGCTGCTGCCTCGCAGGGGTTTGGGGTCGACTGATGATGTCTATCCCCTCACACCCTCAAGTCTTCAAGAAACCTGCATAAAGACAGGTGTGTGGAAGACAAACAGCAGTGAAATAGTGGGGCTGACCCAATCAGCACTCTCTCCTGCAGCAGCTCCAGAACACAGCAGCCAGATCTGACCAGGCCCAAGGGAAAGGGAGGAGATCTCTCCTGTGCCGGCCTCCCTTCACCGGCTCCCACTGAGGGTCACAACTCATTTTAAAGTGCTACTGTTTGTTGTTAAGGCCTGGCACAGCATCGCTCGGACATAAATTAGTGATGTCTTCCATCCCGTTTCGGCTGCAAGATCACCCGGGTCTACAAACAAACTCCTGTTGGCCGTCTCACCTTAAGTCTCGCGGAGATCTGGACTGACCTGTCCTTGCAGATCTGCTCTTCTGTGTTGACTGACATTTAAAAATCTTGCCTGAAAATTCCTTCGTTGCTACTGAAAGTTCCCTGTACAACTGCTTCTTTTTTACGTACTTATAAGAATGGTTTTGGTTAGTTTTGCTGCTGTTCTTCGGGCCAGCTGCGGCTGTTTAAACGTGCTCTAGAATTGTTAACCATCATAATTGAGTAATCATGACCATAAGATTTTGAATCTCTGAAGAGTCTAAAACAACCGTCAGGTCCCTGAGCAAGAGCTTACAGGGGAAATGGTTTTGGTCTTGGACGCTCGCCTGTGGACCAAGAGGTTGTGGGTTCAAGTCCAGTTCTGTCCTACCTCCAGCACTACCACCACTGGGTCCCTGAACAACAGCCTAACCCTTAAGTTGCTGCAGGGAGACCGTACCTGGAAGGAGCTCTGGATAAAAGTGTTTCCTCAATGCCATGCATATCAACTTTTCCTGACCAGAACCCACAACCACAATGTAAGATGTGTTCACACTTTCACACTGCAAATCCTGCAGTGAAGTATGACTGCTAAATATGAAATGGTGTTGAAAAGAAGATTCTGCTGTTTACACCCGGCTACACGCAACAACAAACGGCTAAAATGAACGTCCCGCTCCTTTATGGTGCAGTGGGCTGCTTTTCCACATGGTATCCCCCTAAAATGTTTGTTGGGAACACGTTGGTTACACAGCCTCCCTCGGTGCTCTGCCAGCATCGGTCTCCACATCCTGGACCACAAGCGAGACTCTTGTTTGGTTTGACTGTTATTACGTCATGGCAGTGTTTGCAGAAATGCCAGTTAAAGGATAAGCCAGGAAAGGCTAAACCAAATGTCACCTGCACAATGTGTGTTTATTCACCAACACTGCGAGTTTGGTTTGTGGGACGACACTGGAGCTGCTGAACTGATCACAGATGGAGTCTGATAAAAGAGCCGCTGTTTAGCTCTAGAGGTTTCATCTGCTGGTTAATCTGAGGCTGGACCAGATCATCTTACATCAGCATCACGGTAAACTAGGGCTGGGTTCAAAAAAATCGATTCACCGATCAATATCGATTCTCGTTTGAAAAATACGATATCGATTCAAAAATTCACGGACCGATCTTTTCCTGCGGCTATGCACTACTTCTCGCGACCGCACAAGGAGAGCTATAAAAAGGTGAGACCGGCGAAACCCAAACCAAATAGAGCCATGGCTGAAGCTGCTCCGCTCAAATCACCGTCTGGACTAAAGGCCGATGTTTGGCAACACTTCGGTTTTAAAACTAGTTATTTTATAACCAAGCAAAACTAGTATTGACGCAAAGAAATCTCTAAATAAATCGATATCGAATCGAATCGAGAACTGAATCGGATCATGACCTTGTGAATCGGAATCGAATCGATTCAGGAAATCAGCAACGATACCCAGCCCTACAGTTAACTGAACGTTTTACCCCCATCGCTGTTATGCTTGTGTTGGGTTTTGTGTGCTTTTTGCCGTCATGGTTCACTGACAAGATCAGCTTTTCTTAAACAATGTGAAGAACGGTGCGGTACTGTCACTCATTTTGTTGCAATTAAGTTGCGGGAGCAAGTCCAAGTGGCGGGAAAAGGGTATGATTTTCCCCTTAATAAATATTCATTAATAATGAATTAATTTGACATTTTTAATCAAAACCACTATTATTTTTATTAATCATTTTGTTATTTTTGAAGGTAGATGTGAGGCGTTTTTATCACACGTTTCCTGTGTCTTCTAAACATTACAAGGAAGTGAGTTCGCTGACGTACGGCTCAACGTTTCGCGGGAAATGACAATGAATTGGTGAAAACTGCGGAAAAGCAGCAGTAAACTGGTAAAAACTGCAAGGTTGGGATGAATTGGTGGGGTGGGCTGAATTTCCATCATGCGTGTTGATGTAATGGAGATGATGGTGTGTGTGTGTGTGACGTTGCTGGGTGAAGAAGTGCGTGGTTGATGGCACTACACTCGGGCTGGTCTGACGGAGAGAATGAGGAAGTGGTGGACAGGTCAGCCGCGATCTCTGGCCCTGATAAAGGATGTGGCAAGATGTGAGGAAAACGACTGCTTCATGCTGCCTGCCCCTGTGGGGTTGTGCTACTCTGAGAGGAGGGGTTTAGATCACAAACTTCACCACAATATGATATTATACCAACGTAATGACAGCAGTTCAGTGTCTGCTGATATCACCAAGTCTGATACAACACAATCACCTCAACCCTAAATCACAAAAACCAACTACAGTATCATTCAGTGTTTTTATCCTGAGCTTAATCAGACATTTAAATGAAAAACACTGATCACCGGTCAATACAAAGCCGTGGCTGAGTCCTGAACGTCCTGTTTGACATCTAGTACAAACTATTTCATCATGTCTGGACTGGAGAGAAAATATGAATCTGCTTTTACAGTAGAACCAGCAGTAAACCACTTTCCAGCGCCTGTTTTCTCCAGCACAAGCTCTGTGTGACATTAACACACACAGTTTCTGTAGTTGTGGTGTATGTATGTGTACTTGTGTATACACAGTATATATCTGGGATGTGATTTTGGCCTCCACCGCGATCTCCTGATTTAATCACAGCACCGCTAACGCTCCACCACCTCACGCTGCACTGCTGCAATCCAGAGCCACTTCTCACCGGATTAGCAGCGGAAAACCGCCCTGAAGACATGTTTTTGTGCTTGAGCTGCTCTAAGCAGGCACTGCGCTGTCTAGGAACGTTTGGTAAGATCTGGTTTAAAAAGCCCTTCAGGGCGATGCCAGTCCAACAAGAAGAGCTGGCAAGCTGTACTTAGGTTCTGCTGCTAGTTTGGGACAAAAGATAGAGAAGAAGAAGACTTGTTTTGTTAGTAGATTCATGAATAAACGTGTCATTATTACTATTTACATTCATATAGTGCTTTTCTTAATGCACTTTAGGCTGTGTCCACACGGGTGTCTGAATCAGGTGTCAGGTGAGCGCAGACTGAACTGAGCGTTTTCCTGCTCATTGGAGAGAAACAGAACGTCCACACGGGCATTCATGACCTATATTTGCTCGCTGTGTGTTCAGATGGCATCAAAAACATTTTCTTGACGTCAGTTGCTGATGAAATCCTGACAAGAGCAGCAAAAACACTGCTACTATGTTTACGTGGCGTTTGACTGACGTTCTGGAGGACCCAGTATGTCCCATGATTCCAAAAGTGTTGTGACGCGGGAAATGTGGAAGAAACAGCGTTTTGAAAACGTGTGAGGAGACAGCAGGAAGCGGAGCAGAGAGGGACGTCTCTTTAGCACAACACAGTGAGCGTGAGGATGAAACCAGTATCGGAGCAACGCCGTCTCCTCTCACGTCTACGTGGTCGCGTCAGGAGTTTTAAAGTGGAGGCTGAGTTTTAATGAAGCACAGGGATCCATTTTTCATCAACTCAATGCAGAAGACGAGTCACAAAGACCAGCCACAGGTAAACACCTTGTACAGCCTGGTTACTGCCCCCACAGGTAAACACCTTGTACAGCCTGGTTACTGCCCCCACAGGTAAACACCTTGTACAGCCTGGTTACTGCCCCCACAGGTAAACACACCAAACTACACACTGGGCTGCAGCGTCAAACCCACGCCAATGTAACACCTCACTGAAGTCAATCAAGCGCAGCCACAGAACACGACAAACGCGTGTAGGGGTAGAGTGTTCAGACGGCGTTCGTTATCCGTGTGGATGGGGTCTAACTATCAAGACTGGACTCTACGGAGTGGCTTGACTTACGGGTGTGCCTTCATTTCAATGTAGTTCTTGGGGATGAAGCCGTCTTTGCCGTTCAGCTCTGCCTTATACCAGTTCTGATCACATTCTTCATTTAATACCTGTGGACACAGAGCAATGCAGAAGGATTAGAAAACACATTTAACGTGTTGTGGTCGTCTGAACATAACCCTGAAACTCCATTACAGATGAAGCGCTGGGGATGTACTGTTTGGTGGAGCAGAGACAAGTTAACACAGCTAGATACACAAATCTGTGGGGGATGTGTGTGTGTGTGTGTGTGACAGTGGTCATACAGCAGTGGTGTGGGTGTGTGTGTTATGCATGGGCTGCCATGCAAGCTCTGATGAGATATGTACACTTTATTTAGCATGTGTGCTTGATAAAATCAGCAGTTTGCACAAGTGTGAGTGTCAGTGGGTATTTATGAAGACATGATTACACTCCAAAACCACCTGAAACTAAGATTTAGCAGATATTTGTGACTTTTTATAGAGAAAAAGCTAAAAATAAATAAATAAATAACTAACTAATAACAGTAATAATTTTTAAAAAATAGGGTAAAAAGAAGTGCATTCGGTTACTGAGACTGAGGTCAGGTGCAAGTGTAGTGTTATTCACATCTGGCATCACTGGTCATTATGGGAAAGTGAGGTGGTGGTGTGGACATGACCGTCTGCTAAAAGACGGGGGAGATGAATCAGACGTGTGTGTCTGTATTTGTGGCCAGGTGCTCATTAGCAAGAGGTTTTATTCAGACTAAAGGAGGTTAGACATTTGTGTTTGGTTAGTGAGCTTGAGGTCAGGCTTTCAGGGTTAGCTGTAGGAGCTCTCATAGACGTGGCTTTGTTAAGTATTTGTCATCGTCAGAGAGAATCTGAGGTGTGTGTGATATTTGTGGCTTTGTGACATTTTTGAAGATGAGAAGTGATTCTCATGAAGAACAAGACGCTCTAATAATGAATGTGAGAGACTAACGGAGGTAGAAGATGGGGTTTGGTTACTGAGGTTAAGGTTAGGGACAGATGCAGCTAGAGTGGTATGTTCATCTAGTCATTATGGGAGTACACGGAAGCAAGATGCGGTGTGTGTGTGTGTGTGTTGAATTTGGTGCAGCAGACATGCCTGCATCTGAGTGGGCAAGGATGTGTTTCTGTGGAAGTGTGGCTTATTGACTCATGGCTCCACTGCTGCTCTAACATGAGCCTCCTCTGCCAGTAAGTGTGAAAAATGTAGATCAGCCCCAGGAACTATTTACTTTACTTCTGCTTTACACACACGGGCACACACACGCACACACACACACGCACAGTAACATCGAGTTGGTGATGGAAAACAAGCTCTGGTATTTTCACTTCCAGTTGAACCCACAGAAGTGATATTTTGAGCACTGTGGAAACAAGCAGCTTGATTGGAACCCCATCCCGTGTAGTAACACATCCCACAGTCAGCAGCCTCTACTCTACTACACTAACTAGCGCATAGCCAACAGAGCACAAGTGTGTGTTCCTCTTGCAGGTGATGGTTTTGTCCTGGTGTCACAGTGTGGGCTGGAGAGCAGATGTGCAGTTGAGAAGTCAGACTTGCGGCTGCAGAGAGCGGGACCTCGGTGTATTTTAGGTGAGTATTTCCCTCATAAATAACGCTGAAATGTAAATAACGACGTGATGGAGGAAATGGAGCAAGCGGCCCTCCTTCCTGTGCAGGAAGCAGCATGAGGGTAGAGAGAGAGCGAGATGGAGAGTGTAAAAGGTGTCATTTTGGTGTTGGGGCTGCACACGCTGACCACGCTCCCATTTCAAAAATAACCAACGTGTAAAATGATGTTGAGGTTCTGAATGCTGGCTCTAAAAACTTATGAACTGTTCAGCCCTACACCACACATTTAAACTTCTTAACGGTAGCATTACATACATATTGAAGTAGAAAACGTTTAAAACAAGCTCACAGAGCAACAATTACCAACAACAATTACTTTCATATTGACACAGGACAGTGCACCTCACCCACATGAGCTCTGCATCTGACCCATCTGTGAAAGAGCAGTGGGCAGTTGATATGGGCAGCATGCGGGGAAATGGTGTTTGGGGACGGTACCTTGCTCATGTGTACCTCAGTGGTACCTTTACCGGTCTAGGTTTCAAACCAGCAAGCTTCCTATCACGAACACGTCCATTATGTTCCTTTAATCTACACCCTACATCATCCTGTTCATTCAAATGCTTTACTGCACGTATGCCACAAGATATTTATTAATAATAACTTAAATAAAATAATGATGTCCATGCACAGCACGCACCTTCCCCATCAGTGCATGTAGAGTCCGATGACTCAAGTTCCCAGCGTGAGCGTTCCCTCCCTGACTGGAAGTGTACGGCAGCAGGTAATGGACTTGAGTGTTTAATGAGTGTGTAAAGCAGATCTCTCCAACTGAAGGTGAGGTGGGAACTTGCTGCTGCTCCATCCTCATGAACACACGCTGAAGAAACTGGATTTGGTATCGTTGGTTGTTGAGGATGGAGCGGCATCAGAACACATTTTCAGCATCAACTTAGCCAGGCCTTCATGCTTCTGACACCCAACAGGATGCGTCTTATTTTGGAGGCTCTCAGAAAGCAAGGTGACTATAACGACGACTGAAGGTTTCCTCTTAAACATGAAGTAAACAACATTCTCCACAGTGTGAAATTAATTATTAATCGAACCACACACACACACACACACACACACAAGTGGCACACATCAAACAGTCAACGTCAAAGTAAACTTCGTCATCTCTGTCACACAATGTACAAGTATATAAAGAGATGAGACGACGTGGCTGCAGTTTTTCAAACAGCTCAACGTGACACCTGAAAAGGTGATAGCCCTAACAATTCAACCACACACACACACACATCTCAAACACTCTGCACACACGTGGCCTTCCTCATCTGGTTAACACCTCCGATCTCAGAAACACACCACAAATGCAAAAGCACACGGGGAGAGAGTGGGCTAAAAGAAGAGACACAACTGAGGCTGGGATTAGCGCTGCAGCACCAATGGGGAGAGAGTTGTTGCTGGCCGGAGAGATGATTTACTACTCGGGTAATAACTGAGGTAATGTATCTGGTGAGAAGGCGCCGCCCCAGCCCTCGTTTGGAGCATAACAAGGAGAAAACAGCTGTCAGTGGTAATCCATCCAACACAAACACGCGTCAAAAGACAAGATTAGAACAACTCTGTCCATGCCACAGCTCAGCAAAGCAGCCAAAACTGACCACAGTCCCTTATTCAAAACTGAGCAGAGATGAGGGCATGATTATTCTAGTGAAGCATGGCTGATGAAGCCGACCCCACCCTGACACACTACAAAACAGCCAGTAACAGAGTTAAACCCACTGTCAAAACGCAGTGGTACAAGTGAGTGATTGTCATTGTGAACACAGCACAGCAAACAGTGCACCACAACCACATGCCACCTCTGCATTTAACCCAGGAGCAGCGGGCAGCTGATGTGCAGGGTTAGGGTTCGGGAATAGTGCTTAAGGATGGTACCTTGCTTGTGAGTACTTCAGTGGTACCTTTACGGGTCCGGGACTTGAACCTGTGACATTCCGATCACAGGGCCAACTCCCAAATCGTTACACTACCAACTGCCCCATGTGTGTATCTGTGTTATGCAGAGCTGTTATGAGTAGACGGGGGAGTCGGTGATGCAACAATGCAATATTCCATCATTTTAATTCAGGATTACATCATTTTGATTTGCAAAAGATTTCAAATAATTCCAATAAATACTACTTGTTCAAAATATCAACATAAAGACTGTGAAGGACGTCTGACCATTTTAGGCATTATATCAGAGTGATCTTCACCATTTGTAGACTCTGTTCTAACCTCACACAATCAAATACCAGATATTTAGTGAAAACTATTAAAGAACACCTTTCTACCCGCAGTGAAGATGAATACCTCCATGACAAAACTGATCAGCTAGATTGAAGACTTGTTGCCACCAGTTTACACAGCATGAGTCAGGATCCTGCAATAACAGAGCCACCACACGGGTTACAACATGCATTTTCAGACGAAACAATCCAATTAGTGGGATTTAGCGGAGGACCGTCGGCAATGCCGCGCCAGCGTTCACAAGACATCAGAAAACAACACAACGTCCAGGTTAATGCAATCAGCACAATCCCTCCTCTATCAGAGTGCAGTGAGCAGCTCACAACGTCACCACTCAAATCAAACTAGGCACAACCAGGGTGAAATATCAGAGCAGAAATCTCACAAAATGTTTCATTAATCATGATGCTCATTTGAGGTGACCGGACCCAGCCCGAGGCAGGACGTCTAACCTGGAGGATGTTTCTGCATCAGGTGAGCAGACTTTCTACAGCAGTCTGGTTTCAGTGTGACTCGACGCCCACCTAAGCGCTCAAACGCCCAGCTTGAAATCGCCCCTGACATCACACCAGACTAAAGTGACCACAAGAAAGCAGTGCAGCAGCTTCACAAACACCCACAGCCATTTCCCAAGTTTCATGCTTCATCTAAATTTACCATCACCATCAAGTATAATTTTACCATGTTAAAGGTGAATATTTATGCTTTTGTTGATTGGATGGTCAAGAGTTGGAGTTCATGAACACAGGGATTGCTGACCATTTAAATAAAAACATCAACATTATTTGGACACATGATTCCAGTTGTAGTTAAATCTCATTTTTAGTAGATTTTTGATGAATTATCCAGGCCTGATCAAACAGTTTCCACACTGAACTGCATTTGTTGTGTTGGAAGGTGATGAGTTCAGGGTAAAAGTGAGAGCCTCATACCTAAGTGCTCACATATCACAACAGAGCCAACACGTGTCTCAAGTGGCATAGAAGCCGCCTCTCGGCACCGACGAAAGCTCACGGACCACCACGATAAACCAAGAGCAGCATAAACGATGACCATTAAGATGATACCGATAGTAAACAAGAACTACAGAACACAACAGAAACTGGAATGATATTCCAATATCAGTTCTTCACCTTTTTGCAACAGTAGTTCTGCTAGTTGTAAACACGTTATACATCAATATAAAAATACAGAACATTTATTGAGGCTAAAATAGGGTATGAGGAAAAGCAAAGGCTTTACTATGATTCTCCCTAAACTCTCCATTTTCTAGTGGAGGAGAGCAGGATGGCTTTGGAAAACTCACCTTCACACTACCAACATTTTTACCAGATGTTTCTAATATTTTGCTGAAGTGATGAAGCCGCTGCCTTTGCCATCACTGGGGTCTTGTTCTTTTTGATCCTGCCAGGTTACAACAGGACGTAGCTTCTATTCGTGTAGCTGGGGTCGGAGGGATTAATCTCCTGCACAGCTGTCAGGGCCCAGCGCTTCAGCGAGCTGTGTCTCTCCCCAATCACAACACGCCACGTCGAGACGCTGGTAAGACCCTGCGCTCAGCAACACTGATGGGGAAAATACATGCTTATAATGCTGCTGACGGCCTGGCTCTGGTGGAATACATCGCAAAAAGTGCTTAAAAAGCGTGATGGACTTTGAGTGATAAATCAGGAACAGTCAGAAAGTATTGCCAAAAGACCTTTACGTTTGAATGATTTGAGGCGTGTTAATATTACATATTCATGAAGGCCTAAACAAGTCATTTCTGTTATTATTAATAACATTAACATTTATCCCTAAAGCACTTTCCCTGAAATCATGTGATATTTTATCAAGGCTTTTATTGTTAGCTCAATGGAGATAAAAATAGAAACCACTAAACACAGTCAATCATTAACACACCTGATGTTATAGCCTTTGGGACAGTCTTGTAAGTTCTTACTGCATTTTATTCTATTTAACTGCTACGTTACCGCACTCTTAACACAGATCCTAGATCCTTAACCCTAACCCTAGGAAGGAGATGTTTTGGATGGCTACTGCATCTCAGCTACACACAAGTACACAACACAACATGGCTCCAGCTTCTACACAGTACGAAGAGCCCACATAGAAAGTGCTTATATAACCAGACCATACATATCAACTTTTTTGTGTGCTCACTGTACTGCTGGTTGGTCATCAACAAATGCCTGGTCAATTTGTTGGGGCAGCTGGTAGTGTAACGGTGATCAGAGGGTCACTGGTTAGAGTTCCAGAACGGTATAGGTACAACTGAGGGGCTCATGAGCAAGGTACCGCCACCGGGTGATGAACGTCAGCTGCCCACTGCTCCTTCACAAACGGCTCACGTGGTTGTGGTGCACCGTGTGCTGTAGCTGCAGCAGCATCAGCAGTAGAGCAGCTCATGACGAGGGTAAATCTTGAGCGACGGCCGTCTCAGCACAGCTCCACAACATACACAGCGGCGCTGTGCAAACAAGGCCCACTTTCAGCAGCAGACTCACAATGGTGCCAGTGTGAAGACCAGTACCAGCCTTGCTGCAGCACACACACACACACATCAAGACTGGACATCTGTACTCATTTCAATAATATTTCATTTTAGCACTAATTCAGTTTGTCATAAAATCCATCCTTTTACAACTAGATATATGAGCCGAATAATCAGCTAGGGCTGGGCGATGTGACCTCGTATCAACATCATCATTTGAAGATTTGACCTCCATTACTGTAATGCACAATTATATTGGGGTCTGTCTTTTGAGCTAGTGAAGCTGTGGTATTTTTTCTAATGAAAGAGTGCGAATCTCAATGACTCTAAAGCGAACTGACAGAATCACACACAGATGTAGTCACAGGTACAAAACACAACAAATCAATGGGTTAGTATTAACAGCATGTAATGTATTTCATAAATCGATTCAAAATAACCAAAAAAACCCAACAGTCTGTGTTTGGGCAGGATTACGTTTCTGAATGTTGCTTTTGATCAATTTTTTATTTATTGCCCAACCCTTACAATGAGCTATCAGTCTAATGTGTGTAACTGTTTTATTACTATCCACTGCTATGATTATGAATAATTGATTTAGGGATTTTCAGTTTACTTTATGTTCCTGTGAGTGTGTGTAGTCTCGTGTCTTTTCACAGGGGTTTGCGGGCTGTTTACCTATGCTAAATAAGGCCCACACATGCACGCACGCACACACACGCGAACACACGTGCGCACACTCGCGCGCGCGCACACACACACCATCTGCCTCAGCGCCGCCCCCAGGCCCAGCCTCGAGATGAAACGGGAGAATGAACTTCTGTAACCGTGCCAAACTGAGAAATGCGGAGCGATGAAAGCAGATTTTTGGGACGATGCCGGAATTGAGCTTTACTCATTTAGATTATCGGATAGTTCCGTTGTGTCAAAACAAGTCTGTGTCAGTGTTTTTCAGCACAGCAATCCGTTCGGGAAAAAACCCAGGGCTGGGCAATATGACCTCTAGTCATTATCATTATCAAATGAACATTTCACCTCGATAATGATTAATGAACAAGTATTCTGTTTTAAAATCATGGGTAAGATCAGTTAGGACTTGTGAATATCAGCTCTGCCCTACGCAGCACACACCCACTAGGGTTAATGAATTGATGTTGAAATGAATGGGCTACAACGTTAATGGAAAAGTTCATGAGGAAGGTTCTTGGCACGCCTCCTCCTCCTCCATCTGAGAGATGAGCTGCTGTAATTACTGCAGCGTCCCAGCAGAGCAGCCAGGCCATGACACACTGCAAACTACTGCAATTACACATACGCAGCCTGGATTACAATCAAGCAGCAATGTGACACCTTCACAAGCCAGTAATCATCTTCTCTTTGAGCTGCGATCAGGGAGACGAACACGTGCATCATTCAGGGCACTACTGACGATGCAGAAGCAAGAGCGCAAAAGTGTGCGGCCCAATTCCATCTCAGCTGGAACCATCAAACGCTTCTTCCCACAGCGGCTGCAGTCAGCTGTCTCATTGTGACTATGCAGAAGGATAAATGATTACTGTTTAAGGCTTTGAGAGTGTGGAACAAACAAATGAATTACTCTACACAAAAGCAGCAGATCACACTTAGCAAGCCCATCCAAATGATTTTACTGCAGACTGTGCAAAGTGAACATCAGGAAATACAATGACGCTACAAAGTGCAAACACTTCTACAGAATTTAAAAACAAAGGAGATAACTATCACGGGCAGGATTATGTTGACTTGATCTGAATGTCCAGATAAATAGCCCAGTAGTTTATTCTTGCCACCGTTGCCCTAACCTTGCTGATTTTGGGGTCTTGAGGCAGCAGTATGTCAAGCTGCGTAGGGATGAACTGATCCAACTTCTTCAGTTTGGACGCCGATGCTCGTGCTTTGGGCATGGGTCGATCCCCAGTACCGATGCTGGTAGCAGTGTTTAATGAATAAGTTGTGTGTTTCTCTGTGAGGAGGAGACTGAGATTATTCTGTTCTGCTTCAGTAAATACTTGACTTAAATCCTACTACTTTCCTACTACAACAATGTAATAATTACACACCCATATGTATATGCTAAACGATTAATTATTAAAATAACATCTCAAACATGATTCCTTTAAACACAGTTGTGTCATTTAGTGACGCTCCCTAATCCTGCGGCGCTAAAAGCATCAGGAACACAGAGATTGTGAGTGAGAGCTGGTGTTGTTAAGGAAATTAAACAGTATAATGTGATGTGTGATGTGCTTTTGGGCTTGTAGTGTGTTGTGTTGCTTGTTCTGCTCATTGTCATATCAATATGTAGGAATTAGTGTGAATGTTGAACAATGAACCAGCTTTACCACAGTCACACTTCCCATGAAGAACCAATCATTTGTGAGCGTGTATGCAAAACATAGAAAAACCAACAATTAAACTGAACAGATCGGCTCCATAGATGGGCCCAATGCCACCGATACCTGATCCAGATATTTAGAGTCGTTATCAGAGCGATATCCCATCCACATATCGGATCAGTGCATCCCTAATGCAGGATTTATAAACAATGTGTTGTTAAAAAGTGCCATGCAAATAAAAAGTTAACAATTAGCATTTAGATTTGAGAGTGGGAGGTGTTTTATATTAGGGTTCATCATCTCCCACATCAGTTTTGTTATTTCAGCGAAAAGACTTGCAAACTGAGTTGCAGATTTGATTTTCTCCACATCTCTGGGTTCTCCAGCTGCTCTATCTCTCTCTCCCCCCCCTCACTCTCTCAGCTGAACCCAGAGCTTAATAGAGCATGTGTCATGCAGCCCATCACTGCACCGTCAGCTGTGTAACCGAGATCATGACATGAGCTCACAGGCTGTTGGCCGCAGCAGGAGGCAGCGCTGCCCTCGCCTCACTCCACTCTAATAAAACACACAAGCACAGGAGCACTAGAATAACAGGAGCTCTCAAGTGTCATAACCACACTGCATTTCCTAACGGCTTTCTCCAGATTACAATCACAAACCTACAAACTGTGATGATACACTGAAAAAAATCTGATTTAAACAGCCTTACTTAGCACTGCGTGTCCTGCCATGTGGTTGCAGAAATGCTGAAAAAAACATGCAGATGGTGGGAAAACCACGTACATATATATATATATGCAGATAGATAAATAAATCTGTGTGAAAATCTCTCTCATGAAATAGTAATGGCATCTGTACGCACTCAACTCAAGGCTTGGATGAAGCTGATTGGCTGATCTTGTCTCCAGTCAGGTGTGTAATCTGGTTGAAGTTGATTTAGTGAACAGCAACACACGTTTCCAGTACGACAGCAGAAGCAGCAACAAGAAGACGAGTTGTGTGTTATGTGGAGATTGTGGGTGTGATGTGTTCAGCAGTATCCTAGTCTAATTGTATCTGTTAATGTTCCTAAATCTGTTGATGCTGCAGGGATTACGCCTCCAACATGTTTTAATCCAGATGTTGATGTGATAATGTACAATCTGATGATGGAATGAGATGATTTACACTTCAATTACAAGTCAGAAGCTGATGCACAGTAATGGTGTAAATATGTGTGTGTAAAAAAGGCTGATGATGTGATATGTAATTATGATGTATTAACTCTTCAGTCAAAAATCCATCACACTAGCAGGCTGAGCTTTCAGCAAAAACTTTCCAGCAGTAACTGTTGGTTGCAGAAGCTGCTTCCCATAAAACCCTTTTCTATAGAGATCAACAAGACGCTGCACTAAACACACACGCTTGTGCCACAGTTTGTTAATTCATGGTCTTACGACATCTGCGCTTCCTTTTCCATTGGCTCAGTATTTCAGATGAATTGAACTACTTCCTCCAGTCAGTAAAGGCAGCAGCACGTACAGCAGGTTCTGCACCCAGCTCTCAGTTCTGCTGACAGCATGGAGTAAACCGATGAGACACAACACCACGAGTCAAAGCCTTTACTTTTACTGGACAAGCAGCAGAGTAGAGAGAGGAAACATTTAATGAGAAAATTATCTGTTTCTCTGCAGGGTCTGAACATGCCACGTGGCAAAGCCTCCACCACTCCTCCCTTCCCCAGGGGGCACGGCGGAACTGCTCATAACACTGGTCGAACAGGGGAAGAACAGATATGCATATTAAACAAAAAGAAGAATGCAAATGCTGCATGGCACTGATGCATGAAGAGAGCATTTCCATCTTCAATACAGCTGCAGAATGAAGCTCGTTACGTCCTGAGCTTGAAGGTAACTGCAGTATTTCAACTGTGAACTCCAGACTCTCTCTCTCCCCTACACACACACACAGGAAGCCTCTGAGATTCTGGGAATTAATCAACATCAAGGTTTTTAAAGAAGGCTTTAACATGAGGCTTAAACATGAGTTAAGAGCTTTACAGCATCAACCACTGACAAAACAAAAACCTCAAAGATGCAAGAAGCAGAAAACTATGAAGGTGTACGAGGGCTGCTGCAGACAAAATCACAAATTACTGGAGCAGAGGGAGGATGTCATTCTGAGAAAGAAAGCCAGAGATCCCAAGATTAACGTCATAGATTTGTTAAAAAAAAAAAAAAAAAAAAACCTCTTTATAAAGTCATACATTTGCGAGACAAAAATATTTGATATTTTCTGACATTGTAAAGTTTTCATGGCTCTTTACACGATTGTAATGTCAGAGGTTTATCCTGTAAATTAAAGTTATTTTTGATGTTTTTGGCTTTTTGATATATGACTTTACAGTGTCAGAGGACTTTAATGTCAGAACTCCTTTTCTCGGTATTTTACACACTCCCTCAGATACAAGTATCATTATTTTTGCTTTAATGATCCTGATACGATGTTGCAGAAAACTGAGAAAATTTGGGGAAAAAAAGGGATAAAAATTGTCCATGCCTCAGGAGTGATCTCACACACACACACACACTCTTCTGTCAACAGGAGCTCTGAACCTTACTGGGGTTAACAATGAAGGAAGAAGAGGTGCTGTAAGAGAGAACGAGAGAAAAGCAGCGTTTAGAAAATTGAGGCTGGACCTATATCACCTATGGTACTGTCAAGCTGCTGCACAATTAAAGCTGCAATATTTTAATAATGAAAGACTGCATATCTTCGTGATGTTAAAATAACTGAAGGAAACACACAGATAAAGTGCAGACTGGACGGGGTGGACACTACATCAACACACACTGGGGAATATTAATATTAATCTAAATAACAGACATGGGCGAGATTGAGCAGTAGAGGTTCTCCGTGTCAGTTTTGATTATTTTTCAATTAACTGCCCAGTGCCACAAAGTCAGCGAGGCAACGTGGGCTCGAGGGGAGTGTGTGAAGGTGTGTGCAGGCGACGTGTGTTCATGTGCTTAACGCATGCAATCCAGCGCAGCTCCATGGAGACAGGAAGTTGCCGGGGGTGGAAGCGCCACCAAACAGGAAGTGAGAACAAAGTGGTGTGAAGGGTGGCTGCAGACGTCACGGGGCCCCCGGCTGCTGCAAGCACCCTGCTCGCAGCAACATCACACACCAGCACGCAGAAGCAGAGCTGCTTTCACACACAGCCTCCTCTACAAGCGCTCCAGCAGAAAAAGACCTGGTTCTCGTTGTGTTCATAATGTGAGTTGGTCTGAAAGGAGACTCCTTCTGGTCCATCCGTACTTCCAGGTTAAAAACGCTACCTTTAAATTCTCTGGGCTCACCACTGCTGCGTGTCTCTTGGTGATTTGTGTGTGCAACTATACATGTGACCTGCCCACCTCTGCCTCTGGTTACTATGAAATTTTACTTTTCCTTAGCCAATCATCACCACTTATTCGGCTGTCTCACCCGCTTCCCTCACCCCACCAAAGGAGTGTCCTGCGTCTGAAAGAGCCTGGTCGGATGAAAACAGCTTCTATGAGCTTAATGACAGTAACGCGCCATATTTTGTTCTCACTGACAGTAACACTGTTGTAACGATGGGGGAAAAACAAAAAAAACAAACAAAAAAAATGTATATATGTATATATATATGTTAGATTACCTGTTACTGAAACGCCAATATTCATATCAGTGGAAATAGTGCAGTAACTGTGCTGAAATTATAAGTCCAGGGGCGTGTGCTGTTACAGTTCTTTTCAGATGGAACCTTGATGCACTGAAACTCAAAAATGCCCCAGTGTGCTTTCTGTAAATCGTTACCTCCAATCAGTAAACAGCTGCCAACTGGAAACTGTACACATAAAGCACAGCATGTAAATCATGTGGAATGAGATTTACACAGTTAGTTTTTCACCAGATAATGAAGAAAAAGCAGAACGGGATGCAAATCTGGAAACAAAAAGATCTAACGTGTCATGCGGTCCGTGCATCAGATGCCACATTAGCAATTCAGCAAATATAACACTGTGTAGTAGAAGCTGCACAGCTAATTTAACATTACAGAACACACGATCAACACTACAGGCTTCCTTCCACCGGGGGAGACCATTTAAAACCCTGCTCATTTCTGATAAACTATTAATGCTATGGCCACTCAGGGCTGAAAAAAAGAGTTCCTCTAGTGCTGGGTACATGAGTGAGTGAGTGAGTGAGTGCGAGTGTGTGTGTGTGTGTGTAAGCTGGAAGACATTTTTAGACAGCTCAGCTCAAAAGTACCGAGACAGAAATAAGCTCCTTCTCCTTTTTTCCTCCAGCATGATTCAAACCCGCGAGGGCCGTTTGCCGAAACCGAGTCGAGTATGGTGCAAGAGAGCGCGTCGCGTCAGAGTTTCAGAAAGAAAGGTTTCAGGATGAAGCTCAGACTAGATGGAGTCTGTACAGTAGTGATGCCGGCTATGAGAACCAGATGCAGAGTTGAGTTACATCACCACAGGCGTGAAGCTGCCACCGCTGCACTGAGAACCGGAAAAGAGGGTTTCAGCAAAGCACCTCTTAACTGATCTCACTCTCCTGCACGCACGCACACACACACGCACACCTGCACAGGACCTCTGTTCGTTTAATACTTCTGAGATCATTAAGACCTCAAACCCTGGAGATTATTAACTAATGTACACACTGATGGTAAATATTCAAGGTGTTACAGATCTCATGAGAACATCGCAAATACAGACGTCATGTCATTTTGGTCAAGATTACACTTGCACTTTTACATTTTTGCACTGCCTCTACTATTTGCACAACCGTTAAACATGTATATATCACTGGTCACTCTTTAACTAACTATATCTGCACACATTATTGAAAAGTATTGCACAGAATGGTTCTCCAATGTTGCTATAATATCTGTACAAACTTAAATTTCAGTCAGACTTTTTAAGAATACACTTCTATTAATAGACTGGATATCGTTATCTTTCATTTTGAAAACTGTCAGTCAATTTCCACTTTTAGCTTAAAATGATAGTGCCCTATCTGTTCTTTGTTCTCTATTTCTTGTTGCGCTGAGTAAACTGGAGCCACGTCGTCTCGTCTCTCTGTATATCTGTACAATATATAGAAGAGATGACAAAGTTGACTTTGACTTTGACACTGATTAGACGTTCTGGGGGTTGGTTGTGACTAACTGCCCTGCCTTTTCTAGCACCACTGCTTTAAGATAATGTTTAGGGGCTCAACTGTGGTTTTAGACTGTCAAGAGATTGGTCACACTAAAGTCCACCTTCACCTAATCACTGTTGAGATGCAGAGTGAGGGAAATAGCAGGCCGGGTTTTTAATAAAACGACAGCTGGAACTCCCAGCACCCCAAGCTCGTCCCTGTCAGGAGATGTTGGGATTAGATCCACTAAGCAGCAGCTGGACCACTTCAACCACATCCTGCACGTAACGCCCGGGTTTCAGGGGGTTTAGGTGTTAGTTTATGAGCTACGTCCACGAGCTGTAAGAAAGCGTTGCTAAGTGTGCTCATATGAACAATGCCACCGGCAACGGCAATCTAGAAAAACATTTAAACAACAGATGTGTTTCATATAAAACACTGCTATGTTGTGATATGTTGAAACAGAGCCCACAAGCCTGTGGCAAGTCAAAGCTAAAATAATAACAGGCATCTATCTGATGCATGAGTTATGAAAAGATTTAGCTTGCACAATCTCTAAAGAATCTGCCATTGACTTCATAGCCCTTAAATAGTATCTGAGAATACATTCAAACTGAACAAACATGAGAATTTCCCCTACCCCCACACAGGGCATATCGATTTTTAACAGGAAATAAAATAAGCTTTATTTCCCCTTATCAATCATTAACAACAGTGCTGTAATAAATGACTAGTCCGCACAATCGATCCTTTGGTGAGGGCAGGAAGACAGAAACCCCTGAAGCTGGAGGAAACAATGAAATAACCCACAGCACGGTGTTCATCTTCTGACTCTGGATTATTAAGAAAAATCGTTTCCTGGAAAAATCCAGCAGTGCCAGAGAGAAGAGAAAACAAAGGCTTTACACTGCAGCGCTCTGAAGCGATTAGTGCTGGAAAAAGAGGGATTGGAATTAGACCCACGTCCTCCATCAATACCGTCAGCAATCTGACCAAATGACACATTACATAAAGCAAGCTCACGAACATAATGATGTAAAGCGACACAGAGCTGGAAATAATAATAATCATCACTCACAAGCCTGGAGCTGAGTAAGGAACTACTCAGAGGACAATCAGAGAGGGAGAGGCTGATTGAGCTACAAACTGCACTCATAACAAAAGGTTCTAACTGGAGCTGTGCGCTATAACGACATGAAAACATCTATGGTTTCACATCATACTCCATCATTTATTTGGTGGTGTGGCAAAATCCACTGTTCACAGCAGTATGTGTTGCTGGTTTGGATGAGCGTTTGCAGTGGTCACCCCAGCACCATGTGGATGTAGGCACAGAGAGCACTACGCTGTTATATTTGTGCCTTAATTGTGAGCGTGCAGTGGAACCTTCACAAGCAACATCTGTTGTCTGTGCGTGCTAAACTCTGCCTACATGCACTCCACACACTCACGCTCAGATCTAACCCTAACCCTAGCGCCAAAGCTGCCACAACTCACATTAAAGGCACCTTACTAGAGCACCATAAAAAACACCTTTTACAGCCATTTTACAGCACAAGGAGCGGTGTTTGACCTGAAGTCACTAGAGCATCACAAAAAGTGGTAAAAAGGGCTGGTATATTAGAGCGCAATGTTTTTAAATAATATAATGGCGTAAAAATGGGTGTTTTACTGTCAGTTGTGTAAAAATTTAGGCAAATTGTTGGACCTTAGGCAATCCATGTAAGCGTGCGGCGCGCTTCAAGCGTGCATGTAGGCAGAGCTGAACACGCACAAATGCAAGATTTTGCTTGCAAAAGTTCCACTGAATTTACAGGAAATTTAATATATTGTGATATATATTGTTGTCGGAACATGAAATGACTTATCAGGATGAGATTTTGGTCATATCACACAGCCCTAATTATAACATGTAGATATTGCTTAACGTTTTAATGTTTATTTTTTAAATTTAAAATGATTTTTTATAACTGGACTTAATTTATTACATTTGCCTAATTTTTCTGCAGAACGACTTGCATCATCTGAAGTATCTTAACTAAGATGTAGGTGCCAAATGAAGAGCAGGCTGTTATACAGGCCGACATTAGAGAGAGGGGAAATGAGAGTGGTGAGGGCATGAGAGCAGTGTGACTGGAGCACATCGAGAGTGGTGAACAGCAGCAGGACTACAAATTGAAGAAACGCTGCTAAGTGAGATCAAAGTGCTGCTTTACACAATTTGATTATTCTCATATGTTTTTATGTCCAGCAGAGCCAGTTTGAGGAAGAGAGGAGTGTATGTGTGTGTGTGTGTGTGATCAAACATCTTATTCAGCAAAGTCTTTTCCACGCTTCTCTTTTAAGTCCATTACGCAACAGACCAAACAGGATTGTGTTTTTCCACAGACTGTAAAAGTGGTGCAGGATCACTGACCCAGGCACAGCTCTTTGGCACAACTCAGGTTCCGACAAGTAAATGCACACAAGTGTACCCACATCATCATCATCAAATAACAGCACTGCACTCCTTCATTTCATATTCTTTACACAAATCATTTATTGATCAACACGTATGAACCACTTTTACTCAAGTCTCGGACAACTAAAAGTACCACTGAGGTACTCATGAGCAAGGTACTGTCCCCAAACACTTCCCCTGGGTGCTGCCAAAAGCTGCCCACTGCTCCAGCACTGTGTGGTCTGCTGTGTTCGCAATCACAAATAACCGCTCACTTAAAATGACATCAAATGTTTGTCTTGCCTACATACTGACTGAATCATACTGCAGTTAACAACCTGCTTAGTTTAACTCATCTACAACCAGGACGATCCTCAGCAAGACTTCAGCTTGAATTTGGGGTGCTGGAAGAGAACAGCAGCCTCCAAACCCTCCCTCTGCTGCTAAATTATGTAAATGTAAGACATTTTCCTTAAAGGCTGGAGTGCTTCTGATAAAAGCCTGTAGAACATGAGGAGAACATTTCCAGGAAGCACAGCGTCCACAGTCCCGTCCCGGGGCAGGTTTGGAGAATAACCACACAATTGAGACCTTAATTCTCATATTTTCCAGGAACAGGAATACAGCCACACATGGAGGCTTTCCACCGCACGCTCTTCTCCAACGCCTGCTTGCGTCCACACGAGCACGGTGCTAGACACCAATCTGACCCTTCCAATCTCGCCCCCTTCAAGGCCGAGTGGAGAGCTCGAGAAACGGAGCGATTCAACCCAATCAGACCCTCACCGAGGCCCGGGGGCTAGAAGAGAAGGCAAGCAAAATGGGTCGAGGCAGACGCGGCTGTCTGCTCGGGGAAATCACACGGTCAGCCCTGTAGAAGCTTTAAAGCGGCACTTTACATGAACATCACAATGAGGCTGACGGTCTCACGTTGTTATACACTGACAAAAATTCAAGTCTTTCATTTAGTCCAACTTAAAACCATCTGAGCTGGTAACTGAGTTAAGAATTATTTTCAAGCTTTAATCTTTAGCAAGTAAACATGTGAAGACACCAGAATAAGTTGTAAAATACCACCGCTGTGTTAATACACCACACACAATAAAACTAATGTTGCAACATAAAATCTCAACTTCAACTGCCTTAAAATTTCAAATAAAATCAACTTGGATATACAATTTATTCCTACTTACTATTTTAAGTCTAGTTTTAGCTTTGTATTTCTCTCTGTGAGAGATCTCTGGAGTTATATCTGATTTATCTGCAAGTGTATCTTACTGGAAACAACCACAATATATTGCTATTTCAGTTCTGCTCATTTTAATACATTACGTGGTGTATCAACACTTTCACTCGTAAACAGCTGTGAAAACTCATAAAAGTTAGTTGAACTTGCATACATTAGGGTTTTACGACAAGTTGTTAATTAAATCATGTTTTACAGTGCACATCAGCCGCCGCTGTGGGGCTTCATGCTCATCGGTGTATGGAAAAAGCAATAACAGTTACAGCAGGGACGTGTTTAACACCATCTACTCACACTGCACCTTACATCTTGGTTACTATCATTTTAAATTACTTGTTATAAGCCCCGTTATTATGAACCTGATGAAGCAGATAGAGTGTGTGCCGCCTGAAGATAATGCCTCAGCTTATTTATAATAATTACATGGTTCTGATGCTGCAGTGTAAAAGTTGTGATCACGGGGTTTAACAGCAGAGCTTAACCTCAACAACACAGCAATCCAGCAACAAGAGAGACACTACAACCAAGTCTGGATATGACACCAACCAGAGCCGACACATGTAGACTGTGTGGATGCGAGATCAGTTGTTTGCTAGTGAGCATGAGGTGGGTGCTGGACCTTCTGTTGGAACCACACTCCAGCACAGCAGAGGAGCTGGGTAACAAGATATGTGCTGGATTACACTCACATGTGCTCAACTGTAGCACACACACACACGACTTCAACAGACAGCTGGAGAGAGCAAACGGTCCAACTACACCACAACACAGCATGAGACTGGCAGAACTAGACAACACACACACAATACAGAGAGAGAGAGAGAGAGAGAGATAACCACACACACACACACACCAAAAGAGACGGACACACACATAGACAGCAAAAGAGGTATACAGACAGAGAAAAAGACACAGTCAAACAGTGAGACAGACAAAAGCACACACAAAGACACAGGGACAGGCACAGAGCCCTGAGAATGAAGGTTTCTGTGTTAACCAAATGTGAGAGCTTGAAATGTAACATGATTTACTTTAGCAGCATCGCACTGTGGTAAAACCATCTGACAACCTGTTCCTCTTTCATGGCTTTCTCACCAACAAAAGAAGGTGTCATCTGCACTCACACGCCTTATCAAAATTAGTTACATGAGTTTACACCACTCTGGGTTAGGGTAAACTCTGACTTCACCCTCACCAGCATCTTCCGGCTGCTCCATATCATACAGGCGAGAAATAAGAAGGAGGACCGATGTACTGTGTATATACCACCATTAACTCAGCCCTAATTCAGAGTACGTGTAGTTGAGCTGAACGGGGGAACCAGTTTCCACACGCTGCGGAACAGAAACCTGCCAACCGGGACACACAGAAAAGTGAGAAATAACCAGAGACACATGGCTTTTCGTTTGGCTTGTGCGAAGTGACAGTCAGTGTAAACCCAAAAAACAACAGAGAGTATTAACCGTCCATTTCAGCCCAGCTATGAGCTGATCCACCCTGAGCTCTTCCTGCTCGCAGGCCATGATTTATACTGTCCTTGAGAACTGCTTCCTGATTCACAACACTGCCACAACGCATAGAGGGGAGAGCTACCAAACCACAGTACAAAACACAACGAGGTCTCAGGGAGAGGCACAAACAGGCCATTTCTGACTTTTCTACACACTTTCTCAGAGAACTTGGCCACAATTCATTCAACACCTTTAGGTTGCCTTACTTTAATTCAGGGTGTAACGACACATCAATCTACATCAATTCAATAATCAACCAGTACAAGCACTGATCTAAAATAAAAACATCATATATATTTAAACATCACTTTATATTGAAAAAGAGCTGTTTTTATTAACAGAGAATATCTGTTTATATAGGTCTGGGCACCGGCCACCTGATCACGGGGCCAACTGCCACATCACTACACTACCAACTACCAGAGTATAATAGTGCTATAATACTGTATCATGATGACTCTTGTGACTTACACCCATAGCTGTAATGTCAAAGGTCAACTCCAACAATACTCTAATTACCAATTTGACAAGATATTCTTCATTGCAATCATAAAATAAGGTTTGTTTTACTGAGTGATAAACAAATGCACAAGCCCACCCCGGTTTCCTGTCAGTGTCTGGCCACCCACGAAGGCTGAAGTCATAATATACTGTATTCTCTTCCCACTTAAGGCACAAACTAAGATCTGTCTTAAAGAGAATGCAGCCAGATACACATTGTTATACTAAAACTTAGCACATTGTTTTGCCTTTATTTTCTTTTTTCAAAAAACCCTGGACATCAGCTGGGGCAGAACGGCAAAAGAGGACACGATGCTCTGTGACGTCCAGTGAGAGGGATTACAATGATTGCATTTAAATCTCAGAGTGCTGGAGTCAAAACCCCTTTCTCTGCCCATCAGTCCAATCCCGCTCAGGGAAGGCAGCTTACCGTCTTTTTAGGCAGAGCTGAGTTTGGGGGAAAAACAGCAGGGCGATGACGTGGGCCTCGAGGGTCGGATTAACAGAAACTGCAGCAAAGATAAGCTGGTGGTATTAAAGGAGAGAGAGAGCCGGAGCGTGTGCATTGTAAAAATCGCCTCTTTTAAGAGCTTCATGCACCGTCTCACATAACGAACTGCATACAGACGTGACTAAACCTCACCGTCGACAGCCAAGAAGAACTGCAAAACTACACACGAATTTGAATCTTAGTTTGCCTTTCCATGCTACTTAATGACTATTTATTCCATCAGTGAGGTGGAGGACGAAAGGTAAGAATGAGAGACATCCCGACTGCATTCTCTAGAGTAATGGGTGGCACTGATATCGCAGGTGATCTCCATCAACTCACAGACACAATACAGGCATTTCCTTTAAGATGAAGGTTCAACACAATGCCACTTCTGCTCGTGTCCTTACTGAACACTGCAAACAAAACCTCCTGGCCTTATCTACTAACATTACAGACATGCCTGACCACTAATCACTGCAGCGCTGACGTAAGACAAAGCTTTTCTTGCATATTTAATCAGTTTGTGTGGCGGTGAAGTGGCCCAACATTAAATATAAGACTCGTTCATAATAGATAAACCAAAACATAACAGACCACTGGTTATAAATATGATTAATGCAGCGATCATTCATCAAATCAATGCTTCAGGTGCACATTACACAGGAGGAGCAGGACAGAGCAGAAGTAATGTTTAACTTGTGTTTTGTGCAGTTTCTCAGGAATACACAGGAGGTGTATGTTTTTGTGAACACGCTGCGTGAATTTTGTTACTGACATGTTAAAAGGAGATTATATCATTTGATGCTAATATAAAATGATGTGTTGTGCTGTGTCTATTTTACTATGATTATTTGTTGACACATTATGTACAGATGTTATATATCATTATACTGAAACAAAACATACAACTTGCATTTTGTGTTCATCACATTCAACTGTGTGTGAATCTGTCAATATGTTAACAGGTACAATATGTTACGACAGAAACAGACTCATGTCAACTCTTCCTACCATCACTCCTGTTTCACACTGCAAAGATTGTCAATTTATGCTTACGACAGCTACCTGTGACTAAACAACGCTAAGGGTATTGGCTCATTCTGCAATATGACACACTGCACTTTAAACACAAAGTTTCTACTGTACAAGGCATATGTAATCACTGTCTATAGCATAAACCTTACAAAAACCTTTTCTGTTGATTGCAAAATTCTTAACATCTACATTCTGTATTTTTGTTTGAACAGTTTTAGGATGGTTTAGACTACATTCCACTACGAATATGACAAATAAAGAATCTAGAATGTCTTTTGGTGAATGCACTTGTGAGATTGTTTGTTTGCAGGATACTTATCGTAGTATATCATCTGTGTTTTGCACTTTGTCCTGTAAAACTGCTGCTGAGATGTTTACAATATTTATTGTTCTTTATGTGCAATTCTGACTGTCAAGTTTTAAATCTGTAATATCACCAGACTGGAAGTAGATTAAAGCAGTGCATGAAGCAGCAGATGCAGTTTAACATAATCAACACAGCAGATGTAAAAGCAGAAGAGAACTGCATTACCTTGAGTATTTCTCCTCGTTTAAAACTCAGCTCATCGTCTGCAGTCGCTTTGAAATCATACTTGGCGATGGCCTCCATGATGCAGCCGCGGGACTAAAAACTACAGCAGGACAGCCCGAATAAGAAAGGGGTGGACAATCGGACAGTTTATTCTCCGTCTCAGGAGAGATGATGAACAGAACGCGGCTGAGGTGCGGATCTCGCCCGGTCTCCGTCCAGCACAGTCTCGGCGGCTCCCGATCTCTCTCTCCTCTCCCGGTCTCTGAGCCGCGTCTCTCCGTCTCGATCTCACATAAAGGACACAGTTCGGCGCCTGCTGATGCAAGAAGAAAATTAATCAAATCTCTGTCCGTGTCGGAGCTGAACGTGTTCGGCGTGAGGAGCTGACGGGGCCGCGCCCACGCTGACACTACCGTTCAACTGCAACCAGCTCCGCGAACAGGAAGGAAACACGCCTGACGGACGACCCCAACTACCAACCACCTGCTCCGAGCGCCGAGCTGCGTCCAATCGGAACGCCCCGCCGAGCGACGCCGACCAATCAGAGAGGAGAACGCAATCAGAGGCGCGTACAATTGGCTGCGGCGGCTTGGCAGCGGACCAATAGCTAACCGGAATTTTCTCAGGGAAAAAAGAAAAGTGTGCGCGATGACGACATGGCGAAGACCAGCCATAACCGTATTAATGATTTGATAAACATTATTAATTAAAATAATTTTATTCTTACATTTAAACTATATTGATGCTGGAGGTGCTGAAGCGCCATACAGAAAGTTTAAACTATAGAAGTTACACTGAACTGTCTCAGAGATAGTTTCCTTTTTAAATAAACTGTCTCTACAGTATACTTACGTTACCTGTTGCTGATCTTATACACATATAATTCACAACAATACATTCCATGAAGGTGATTGGGGTTTTCTACACTTGACTGCTGTTACAATATTCACACATATTATTTGAACTACGAACATAACTCAATTCATCTTAATTTTCTACTTCTAGTTTAGACTTTATAGAATTACTGTTTATTATTTAACATAATGTCTTTTGGAGTATTCCTATTAAACTGCAGCAGATGTTATGCACATTCAAAGTTAAAAGATAATCCCAGGACCGTAATTCATCCCCACTTGACAGCTGCTGCAATTTGCAGTTATGCAGCAGTATTACTGAAAAAGAGAAGGAAAACGTCAGCGACCTCATTTTCACAATCTTACGAACGAACTGGACTTACATTTCAGTACATCTTGTGCTTCTATACCTGTGTATGATTTTACTTTATATTAAAAATAATATCACCTGAAGGAACGCCACTAAAATCTGTATGCAAAACTAAACGTTCTCTGATCTGAAACGTAAATATTAGACTCACTTCAAATCTACAGATTCTATAAATCTGTCAGCTACCATAATATCAGAGTCTTATGAACGAACCGGTTTTACATTTCATGTGGTACTTATATTACTATGTGAAATTTAACTTTACATTAACAGAGTATTACATCTATAAAGGTGATATCAGCTGTATATTAAATCTTTAAGGGTGATATCAGCTGTACAACTCCTGAGGAACCGTCGCTAAACGCCACACATTCTGTGAACAAAAACTAACTGTTGTTCCATCGTGTAACGCTAATATTATTCTCTTTAAAAAAAAAATACAGCTTAAATAAATCGTCATATATTCGACCGTTGCGGAACAAAGAGCAGAATAACGTCAGCTAACGCAACTTTACTGTGCTGCCTCCTAGAACCTTCGCCAGCAAAGCTAAGCTAACAGGCTAACACCAGTCTAAACATCATATTTGACTACTTTATTGTTAGCACACCTTTAATGTGAACGTTTCTTTACTAAAAAGAACGATAAAGTAATTTATCACTAACATTTAATCAAGCGCTCGTCTGGTAAAAGCGAGCGAACAAGACTGGATTGGAACGAGTAGCCGCGGCTCTGTTCCAATTCTCCCTCTAGCGTACTACTAAGCGTACCAGAGCTAAACATGCTAGCTATCTTTAATAACAAGTATTTTCTGTTGAACTAATGAGTGTTTTAATAAGCACATTCTCATCAAAGTGTTTCATATTGACAGAAAGAATCCTAAAATTACCAAATCACACTCCAGCGTACTGCTAAGAGGAGCCGCGCTCAATCACGCTCCCCGGCTAACGGGACAAATCCCACATGAGGAATATTTAAATTCGATCTAATGTGTGTTATAATAATGCACTCATTTTACTCAGAAAAGTGTTCCGTTTCTGTTGAGGGTAAAGGCCGGGGAGGGTAAGAGTGAGCTGGCGTGAGGAGCTCCAGCGGGCCGCTCGTAAATGTACAGCTAGCTTGTTTTGCTAACTGGAAGTCAGCTAGCTAATATTACCTAACGTTAGCGGAGCGGGACGTGAAGAACACATTCTCACAAAAAGGCCAAAAAGCAGTAATACTCACCCTCCTGAACGATCTCTCCTCTTTATTTAAGACCCGTACGAGCCACTCGGAGTGCTATCTCGCGGTAGGGGTTTAATTTCCCGGGATGTTCGGCTAGCGGAGATCCGCTTTTTACCGTGATGGAGATTTTGTCCAGACGCTTGTTTGGCTACGTTGAGATCCGCATTTCCGCTTCCTCCAGCGGACCTCCGTCCTCCTGTTGCCGGACTCGGGACGCCCTCAGCCGGCCAGCTCTGCTACCTACAACCGGGACAACAAACCGTGCTCGGCAGACATCGGCTAATTTCTGGTCTTATATCACAACCAGGCAAGTCTGTCTAACTTGAAGTCTGTCTTTTGGGGAGAAAATGGACATTTTCACCATCTCTCAGACGCTCTTGTCCAGGGTGACTTCCGTCTCCCTGGAATTTAAGTTTATTTTAACTTGAGTGATAATGTGTCATTGTGAAGCACAGCACACAGTGCACCATAACCAAATGTGACCTCTGCATTTTACCCATCAGTGAACAGTAGTTTTTGGGGAGTTTTTTGGTAAGCAGTGATTGGATACGGTACCTTGCTCATGAGTACCTCAGTGGTACCTTTACTGGTCCAGGACTTGAACCGACAACCCTCCAATAACAGGGCCAACTGATGCTACAGTCCAGTTCTTAATGTTTTGTAGTTTTTATTAACGACATATTTCAACAAATATGAACAAAACAAAAAATTGACAAAAGTTAAATGAATGAGCTGTTGTATCACCCAAGTAATTAAGAGCCATACAGAGGCTGCAATGTCGAATGTGGAACGTATAGACTACAGTTAGAAATTAATTTTTTAATGTGGAACAAATGTCAGATGAAATGAGTTGCCTCTGACTGGCTCAAAAATCGAACCAGGCCAGGAATACCCAGGAGACTCCAGCTATGATCTATGGTCTATGATCTGATATATATATTTAAAGTGCAATGTGCCTTTTTGCTGGAACCTAGAGAATAGAAGTCTTAACTGGCAGGTTGGTGAAAGCCAGGAAGAATTCACATGAGTCACATAAAGCTGTGTGCCAAAGGGCAATAGTTGTGGTGAAAGGTAAGAGCTCAAGGACAGCTTTATGCCCCTCGAAAAGAGTTTTAAGTGACAAGAAGTCACTATGGCAAAGACCTTATAACCCAAACACTGGTTTGATGAATGTTTCTTCTATAGGATTCTTGTCACATAAGGAACTTTTTGGGATTGCGGTCGTTCAGTTTTCTGAGAATCAGGACTGGTGAAGGGTGACGGTGGCTGGAGAACTGCAAGTTAAAATCCAGCAGAGGTAGAAATTGATGCAATAAGCTCATCAGCTGTGGGCAGTGACCTCTACTACCACTGTTGGGCCTTCGAGCCAAACCCTTAATCCCCAATAGATTCCAGTGTAAAATGCTCTAAAGTCTGTATTTGTGGGCTTTTGGGAGAGGATGAACATCTCATACAATATTTATTAAGGAAAGCTTTTCTTTCTTTTCTTGTTCCCTTTACAATATAGTGCATTCTTTGATTTCCACATGATAGAGAGGAACCATGATGAAACACATCAGAATGAATTTTAGTTCCCAGATAGCAGGTACATGCAAAAAGGAAAATGGGCTGAGAGTGGTACAAGCATCCAGAGACTTTATTTGCCATATATGTCCCACTTCATGAACAACTGCAATATTGTCTTAAATCAAGAATATTTGATCAGTCAAGACTGGACATCTCTCCTCAGGCTTCTTATGAAGTTGCAGCTATGGTTTATTAATACTTCTCATACATTTCTTATGAATATTATTTCAACATCTCATCAAACTCTTATCTGAAGCTGTTCTCATGGTAGACTATACATGCTCTGATTTCTCACATATCTCTTATTTATTTATTCATTCATTCATTCATTCATTCATTCATTATCCGAAGCGCCTAATCCACACTGGGGTCGCGGGTGGACCGGAGCCTATCCCGGGAACTTACAGGAGCAAGGTGGGTAACAACTCTGGGCAGGCGCCAACACACCACAGGGAGTGCACGCTCAGACAGTCACACATATTCACACCTTAAGAGGCCAATTGAGAGTTGCCAGTCAACCTATAGTGCATGCCTTTGGACTGTGGGAGGAAACCGGAGCACCCGGAGAAAACTAACGTGAACCCAGGGAGAGCATGCAAATTCCACACAGAAAGACCCTACGGCCGTGCCCAGGGTTCGAACGCAGGACCTTCTTGCTGTGAGGTGGCAGCGCTAACCACTGTGCCACTGTGCCGCCCTGCATATCTCTTAATTAACCAGAAATCCACATTAATAAAGGAAAGCTAAATTGCTCATTTCTCATAACCACATGTAAACTTGGGCAACCTTAAGTCAGTTTCTCACTTTTACTCATTCACAAATTGTTATGTTTCGCTCTTATACAAGTTTGTATATTCACAGCTGTCAAACGGTAATGAAGCACAAAACAACAAAGCAACAATTCATTAACTTGATTTATTTTAATACTGCAATAGTACATATTGATCACGATAACACCTCTAGCAATGATTCGGCATCGACCAAATGGCTTGACAAGAATTCCGGACCTAATTCACCAAAATCTTCTTGCAGCTTTCTTAAATGTGTTCTTAAGAAAGTTAAGATATAACTATAGATATAGTAGAAGATATAACTGTAGAAATCAAGAAAACCTCATCAAGAAAGCTTATGCTTTGCACAAACATGCATGTAAAAGTGTTCTTTAGCATTTGTAGATTATTACATAAGAACAGATCTTAGTTGGTGGTGTAACGGTTAGGGAGGGCTGGTGGATCAAGTGCCGGACTGGAAAAGGTACCGTCCCCATGCTCTGCTCACCGGGACAGAAGAGAACCGGTCGAAAGCGATTGTGCAAATTAATGATAATTATCTGTTTCCTTTTTCAGGGTCACAGGTCTTCAGTTTGATAGGAGCTCACTAGCACGGTCCTCACTGAATAATGTTGCCTATGAAAATAACATTGCGGTCAGTGCGCTCAGTGGTCATATAACATTCTTGAAATAATCTTTATTTTTGACAGCTAGTCTGGAGTCGTGGTTTAGGTTCAGTTTGTGATTCAAGATCACAATCAAAGACTCCTTATTTGTACACTATGAAGTTAAGCAACATTCTGTGAAATATAACCCCATCTGTTAAAGAAAATGTAAGCCTGAAATAAACATTACAGTTATTTTTAAAAATCTCTATATAGTGTGCAAATACTATGAGTTGATTCTAACAGCCAGACAGGGTCTGTAAGAGGAGTTCCAAATCACATGTTTATGTAAAAGTTGTGGTGAATGTCCTACTTCAGAAGTGTTGTGGCCTGAGGGTAAAACCTCCTCCTGAGTCTCTCTTTTGTGGCCATAATGCTCCTACATCGCCTCCTGATTTCAGCAGACAAATAAGAAAGTTACTGGGCTGAGACGAGTCCTAATGATACAGGCCGCTCTGGTCCTACAGCTGAGAAAGTGTTGATCTCGTCGCTGAAGATCCACACTTTAAATTGCACTCCTCTTTTCATTTATTTTCTCTCAATTTCACCCAGTTTTCACATTTATGCATGAATACACATGTCTGGTAAAATGATGTTTGTGCCATTTCATACATGTCATGCCAATCAGACATGCTGGAGGATTCCAACAGGATGCTTCTTTTGTATATGTGGCTCTGGCTATTTTCTCAATCAATGTCTCTTCAAGTCTTTCACTGTATTCCTGATGATGTTTCAGGCTTTTAAATGCTTTTACATGTCATAATATGAGCCATCATTCCCTATTGCAGTATCACAAAATGTAAGTTCAGCAGACATTTGCCCTGTTTCATATATATTCTGTATATATATATATATTTACACACGTGAGGATTAAAGTGCCACAAAGCCCCTTGGCCCCATCACCGCTGTAGAAGATGCTTTAATTGTGGAGTGGTGTGGAGTTAGAGATGAAGGATGAAGGAAGCTTTCCAACACTGGCCCTTCACTCATCTTAAAACTGTAAGATGTTTGAAATGTGTGATCTTTCTCATTTCCCGTGCTGTTTGCCAGCTGTTGCTGTTTTAAACAGATGGAGAAAATAGATTAAAAAGCACTTCATAAAATCACATTTTGTTTTGCATTCATAAGCAGCACACAGGCATTTTGCCCAGACGAGACTTGTGTATTACTGAAGGTCTCAAAGAGAGTTTTATCACTGAGTGACAAGAGCTCAATATATATAAAGGACCTTCTGACCCTGAGTTTGGTTTAATGATTGATTCTATAGAATTGCTGACACATTTAACACCTTCAGGGTAGTGTTCGTTCAGTTTTATGAGAAGCAGCACAGTTGAGGAGCGACATTGGCTGAAGGATTGTGAGTTGAAATCCCAGCACAGGTAGAAATTGATGGAATAAGCTCTGCAGTTGCAGTGAGTGATTTCTACTACACTGCTGGACCCTCGAGCCAATCCCTTAACCCCCAATAGATTTAAGTGTAAAATGCTTTAAAGTCTGTCTGTATTTGAGGGCCTTTGGGAGACGATGTACATCTCATATAACATTTACAATAAAACCCTGCTCTTCCTTTTCTTTTTCCCTCAAGAATGTAGTGCACCCTTTGATTTCAGCAAGAAAAGCACACCATCACACTGAATTTTAGCTCAGAAATACCAGACAAACTTCAACAAGGAAAACAGACTGAGAGTGATACAAGCATCTAGAGACTGAAACTGCTATAAGACATTAAGTGTCCACTTCACAAGCCAACAAAGACTTCTCTACTCACTGCAGCTGAAGCTAAGGACTGAACATAGAGGTTTAAAATGATTTTAGATTTGTTATAAAGGTTATACAACCAGGGTTTATTCATACCTATATGACTTCCCGGACCTCTTTTGGACTGTATGGACTTGAGCCGAATCCAAATTTTGTATTGAACTAATTTTAGCTTTATGTTGCTGAGTGGATCTTAGCATGCGGCCCCAGCAACGACTCGGATTCGAAGGTGTCCTTTGGACTATTTTAATATCTTCACTTCTTTAAAAATGATTAATTAATGATTATCTTGAACTAATGTTTACTTGTGTATTGTGGGTTTGGGTTAAATGTATAGAGCTTTGTGACAATGACTTGTTAAGAGCGCTATATAAATAAAATGAATTGAACTGAACACTCATGTTGTGGAGTTTGTGTTCATCTCATATCTAGTTACTAAAACTAGGACCAATTGCTTAAACAAAACCTGCAACGGTAGGCACATTCACATACTTATTTAATTATGATTTAAACAGATTTGTAAATAATTATTACAAATCATGTTCACACATGTTCCCAGGTAAACTTCATCTGTATTTTATGTATATTTATCATAAACCCTTAATTATAATTAAGCCTTATCACAACATTCTAATGGCGAACATTAATAGACTCATCTGCGTTGGTATCTGCATCATCATCAACCCTAAGGTCTAGCAGACCATCTTCAGCCAGGGCATTATGAATTTCCCCAAATGATTAAATGAATCCTACAATGTAAATGAAACCACAGATTTCTGATGACCAAACATTTTAAACTAGGTCCTGATGCACTTTTAATGGTCATTGTGTGCAGCTGCTGTTTAGATGAAACCAAATGTGTTGCTGGTGTCGTGACCTGATGAATAAAACTCCTCTATCCTTAAAACGAGCAAATGGAAGTCCCTAAGAGCATCTAACAAATAGCAAAAAAGCAAATATACAGCTTTCAAAATTGTGGTGGACAGATGGACCATTTACATTACATTACAGCATCTGACAGCCCAGTGGAGCTGTTTTCAGTATAGCCAGTGGAAGCAGTTTTGGAACATGTCCTTGAAAATAAATCTTCACTTACAACGTGAGTTGTCTCGAGACCAACTGCCCTGGATCAGGTCCAAACACCTCACTTCCTACCCAACAAAACAATTCCCCTAACGTGGGCAGTCCTCTTTGTTATCGCTGTTCATTTTCATCTTCCTCATGCTTATTTTCTCAACTCCACTGCAATTAACAATGTGTCCTGTCTGCCTACCTCTGTCCAATTTCTGAGTTATAATTATCTCTCCTAGACACTTTGGACTTTTTGTTCCACTTCTTAAATCTTTTTGTAATAGTTTCATACTTACATCACATAGCTAACCAAAATCCTGGTCTCCAGCACACTATTATAAAACAGTCAGTTCCACCAACAACAAAATGGCTTTTTACTGCAGTTTCTTATCCGTTCACTCTAGGAAATTGTTTGAAAAAGGATTTCACAACTGTTAATAAAAAATGAGCCTCTTTCACCAACCATTAACCATTAATAAACCCACATATGTAGTCAGGATAAAGGTTTTAAGTGAAGTGAACTACAGTGAGTGATAATTTGTCATTTTGCACACAGTGCATTTGATCCATCTGTGAAGGAGCAGTGGACAGCTGACATGAGCAGCACCCGGGGAGCAGTGCTTGGGGACGCTACCTTGCTCATGAGTACCTCAGTGGTACCTTTACTGATTTGGGATTCAAACGGGTGACTTCACAATCATGAGGCAAACTCCCTAACCGTTACATGACCATCCACCCAGGATTTATTTAGGATTTGCTCTCAGGTAACTACAGAATCTACCAACACTGAAGAGCTCTCGTAGGCAGATTATATTGCATGTTTATTTGTACAAAGTATTAGCGTATTAGGTTTTCTTCCATTCTGCAGTGGTATAATGTTATATATTTAAAATTATATTTAGGGTTAGGGTTAAGAAGATATTGGTGAAAGAGGACACATCGTTCACAGTTAAAGTTAAAGGTTAGTTTATTGTCATCAGCAGCTTTTACCTGTACGCAGTGTGATGAGACGATGTTTCTCCATGACCACGCTGCAACATATGTACATACATCATATTCAACAGGATGCAAGAAGCAAACAGGCAATACAATGTGTCTCACATACCAACTGTTCTGTAGATGAAATTTGTTTTTTGAACCAACTTTACACTAGGATTTCAAAATTTACCAGCGTTTTCTTATTTGAGATTTGTTCTTAGGTAAGAATGGAATCTGTGAATGCTGAAGAGCGCTTATTCTGCAAATGTATTGCCTGTATCAGGTGATGATGGTGTGGGGGCAGGACGCCTCTGTATAAAGAAGACATGGGTTTAAATCTTATTTCGGACATAACTGTGATCAGGATAGAGTTTATTGCCAAATATGTTAACACAAACAAGGAAGTTGCTTTGGTGGCTGGTGTTAAGACATTTCGAGCAAAAAGAAGTTGAAATGTGTTGTTATGTACAAGATTCTAATAGAAACAGAGGAATATGGATACTGCTGTGCAAAGGGGAAAATAAGCATTTTTAAAGAGAATATGCAGCAGCTATTATAAAATTATTTACAGGTAGTAAAGACTCAAAGATTCACGCTTTTTTATTGTCAATTCACATTTTATGTGCAAGACATACATGAGAACCGAAATGCTGTTTCTCGCTCACTGGTATGCATACCTTCCAATTAGAACTAGAAAGTTTAAGCTAGATTACAAAATGTTAATTAAATTAAATAGACATTCTATAAAAAGACAAAAATAACAAGACACAAGACAAATTGACAAGGCAAGACACATATCGACAAAAAAACAATAAATAAGGCCAAAATGGTAACAATAGAACACAGAATGAGAAACATGGTGACATGAATGAGCCAGAAGTAGAGACTGTGTTACAAGGATATGGATGAACTGTACAGTCTGAGCTTAGGATGTGCAATAGTGCGGTGTTCACAGTATAAGGTGAGTCTGTATGTGTGTGTAAAAACACAGTAGCCTACAGGGTGGGAGAGAAGAATCAGGTGAAGTATTTCAATGTCTAAAGATTTCAAGCTTCAAGATTGCTTTAATTCATCACATTCATAGTTACACAAATACACACCATGTAGTGAAAGGAACAAATTCCAGGAAACTAGATGTTGGTGAATGAGGCAGGGTTATTGCACGGAGCAGTGTGGTGTTGTGTCGAGCTCTCAGCATCAGCATCAGCATCAGCAGCATCAGCATCAGCAGCAGCAGGTTCGACTCTTGCTTTGGCTTCATCTCTTTTACGTCAACCTCCGTTTGTTCTCCAGTTTGAGACCCGCAGCATCTTCCCACAGCAGATCTCGCGCGCTGCACGGACACGCCTGACCCACGTCCCGGACCCGCGGGGAGCGGACAACGCGTCGGGACTCGGGGCGAAATCGCGTGTAAATGCTGTAAGTTGCGGGAGGCTTGACAGTTTTGCGTGGGAAGGGGCGCAGGAGAGACGCGTGTGGACGCAGTAACGCGGTGGCTGGAGACGATGCGCGAGTGGGTAAGTTGGAATAAGATTCCCGTGTAAAAATAAAATATCCAGTGTAATCCCGTGTCCTGCGCGTAATCGGGTTTATATTGCGCTTGCAAAATGTGATAGTTATACATGACATTTGTGAACTGGACACGTGAAATATCACTCCCCTCTTTTTAGGTGTCTTTATATTTGGGATTGCTTATCGATGGCATTTATTGACTGATATGACCATCACTGAGGGAGTCAAGTGGAGATGGATTTTATCAATGGAACAGAAGATAATCTCAGTGTCCAGTACAACTCATCCAGGGTCACGTACCCAGGTAATATTTACCTTTCAGTAGGAAAGATGTTAAAATGACAAAGTTAAATGATTTCTCATAATCAAGTAGACACTATATACCAGAGCTGAAATAGAATTAACATTCTGTCAGAGTTCAGCTTGTCATGGACATACAACCTCCCTCCCTCTGTCTCTCTCTGTGTCTCTGTATGGATATGTAGAGAAACATTATCTATTAGCTTTAAATGATTATTAATGAACTAACCCTAACCCTTATATAGGAGGAGAGAGAGCTTTATCTATCAATCTATTCATAGAGAGAGAACTTTATATATGTGTGTGGCTGTATATAAATATATCAGTATAAGTAGAGAGAGGACGCTTTGTATATCTTCAGCTGTAAATATCTTCTAAACTAACAGGTTTGCTCCATCTGTATTTACGATGCTAAACCCTCACTATCATGAACCACCTGAACAGTGCACAGCAGAATTAGGGGCAGATCTGCATGAATCGTGTTAGAATCCTGCAGCGTGTCTGGTGTGTCTCCCGCAGAGTCCAGCGAGCCGTACCACAATGTGCTGATGCCCAGCATCTACGGAGTGATCTGCTTCGTGGGTATCATTGGCAACTGCATCGTCATCTACACCATAGTCAAGAAGACCAAGTTTCGTGCCCAGCAGACCGTGCCGGACATCTTCATCTTCAGCCTGTCCATCGTGGATCTCCTCTTCCTCTTGGGCATGCCTTTCCTCATCCACCAGCTGGTGGGCAACGGCTCCTGGTGCTTCGGGGCAACCATGTGCACCGTCATCACGGCGCTGGACTCCAACAGCCAGATGGTGAGCACCTACATCCTGACGGTGATGACACTGGATCGCTACCTGGCCACCGTCCACCCCATCCGCTTCCAGCACGTGCGGACGCCCCGGGTAGCCGTGGCCGTGGTCTGCCTGGTGTGGACTCTCTCGCTGCTATCCATAACGCCTGTGTGGATGTACGCCGGCCTCATGCCCCTGCGCGACGGCTCGGTGGGCTGTGCCCTGCTGCTGCCCGACCCTGCCACCGACACCTGCTGGTTCACTCTCTACCAGTTCGTGCTGGCCTTTGCCCTACCGCTGGCCATTATCTGCGTGGTCTTCTTCAAGATCCTGAAAAACGTGGCATCCAGCGTGGCGCCTCTGCCCCAGAGGAGCCTCCGCGTCCGCACCCGCAAGGTGACCAGGATGGCGGTGGCCATCTGCCTGGCCTTCTTCGTCTGCTGGGCGCCGTATTACGTCTTGCAGCTGGCGCACCTGGGAGTCCAAAGGCCCAGCTTCGCCTTCCTCTACGCCTACAACGTGGCCATCAGCATGGGCTACGCCAACAGCTGCATCAACCCGCTGCTCTACATCGTGCTGAGCGAGACCTTCAAGAGGCAGTTCATTGTGGCCATCCGGCCGGCCCACAGGGAGCTCCGGGTCGATCCTGGGAACGCCGATGGGAGCGTGAGCCTTCGTTTGGCTCCTGACGGGGCGCAACAGTCCCAGTCCTCCAGAGAGCTTCTGCCCGTCACGGTGGCTGTTCAGTGAGCCGTGCAAATCCCCAGTTAAACCCTCCCACGCCAACCGAAAGAGAGAGAGAGAGGGAGAGCTGGGAACTATGATATGCTGCCTTGAGTTTAACAGTAAATGCTCTGTCATAATTACCGTGGAGTTCAAGAGAAACCCTGCCAGCGTCAAGAAAGGAACATTTAAAAGGCAGCGCTAAATGGTAGAACAAACTATTGTTCATGCAGCAAACTCTCCTGCCTCTTGTTATTTAAATTCATATTTGCTGCATTGAACAGATGCTCTTCCTCCTCCGCCTCCAGCGACTCCTCCTCCTCATCTTTTGGCTGCTCCTGTTAGGGTGATGGTGGTCTGGTGGTATGATGTTTGTGTGTTCAGATCCAGCACTAGCATCACTGGGCAAGACCCTTAACCCCAAGTTCCCGTAGGGAGCATCTGGGATCATCACTAAGAAACACACTGATGTTTTCATCCTCAAGAGGCTGAACATAAATCATAACATGACTAATGAGGGAGTGTCTAAGTTTATATTTACTGTATTTATCAGATGCTCTTATCCAGACTGAATTCCATTCTCTAATTACAGGGTCAGTTTCCTTGCAGTAACTTTGGGTCTTGCTCAGGGACCCAGTGATGGTAGTGATGAGGCAGTTGATAGCGTAAAGGTTAGGGAGTTCGTAATCTGAGGGTCGCCGGTTCAAGTCCTGGACCAGTAAAGGTACCACTGAGGTGCTCATGAGGAAGGTACTGTCCCCAAACACTGCTCTTTGGGGTCTTCTCAAAAAGCTGTCCACTGTTCCTTCACGGATGGGACAAATGCAGAGCTCACATGTGTTTGTGGTGCAGTGTGTGCTGTGCTGTGTTCACAATGACAAATAATCACTCATATATACAGTGCTGGAGGTAGGACTTGAACACACAACCTCTTGGTCCAGAGGCGAGCATCCTGGCATTTGGTGGCAAATAATGGGATGGAAAATGGCGTGGAAAACAATCCCACATATTTCCACAGCTGGCTTTGATAATTCTCTGCCTGTGCTCAGCCGTGAAAGTAGGTAATTCAGTGTACGCAGTTGAAGTAAAGATTCATAAACCATTCTGTTGCAAATCTGACAAAATAACATAAATGGAATCCTCCGGGAGGCCGAATCATTTTACCCGGGAGCTGCTCCAAGCACAAAAACAGGGGAGTATTTTCTTCCCTTGCTTTTGTCAAACCTGAGAAAATCTGTCATTTGCAGGAATGTGGCAAGGGATGAGTTTTGTAATAACCTCACAACGTTCTGATCTCTGCTCCCCTTGTTGACTTCTGGCTCAATTTGGCAGATTCAGGATGAATTGAATGTTGATTGGAAGTAACAAGTAAAACTAATCAAGTTTGTCCTAACAAGCGGATATATGATGCTGCTCTCATGTATAAATATTTATATGCCTCGTCGCCTCTCGTGCTGATTGATTAGAGGGAATTGTCAGACTTCGCTCAAATGGAACGGAGAACTACCGCTTTTTCAGCTGAAATCCTTTCACATGGAAATCCAAACCTGAATCAGATGTGTGTTGATATAATTGTTGATGTTTTTAACCCTGCACTGGGAAGTGTCATTGAGTAATTGTGGGATTTATTTGCCAAAATAGTGATGTAATTAAACGTGCATCTCATTCCATCCTGAACATTTTTGATACATCACTGCTGCTGCGCTGGTGAAGAAGCTGTGGATACAAGTGTCAGAGTAAAGTCTAACTGTCAGTGTCACCTTAATAACACAGTCCTTCACCCTGCCAGCTTTACTGGACGCCACATGCCTGAAGCCACTCGGAATATAGCACATTTTTATATATAGGAACTCTTGCAGACTGAATAAACCCCTCTTTTTACATTTGAAGCAGAGATTTTCAGCTGTACTGATAGATCCTGCGCAGTTCACACCGAAGGGGAAATATAATTTTCATTCATTATTATTATTATTATTATTATTATTATTATTATTATTATTATTATTATTATTATTATGTGTGTGTGATTTTTCAGCAGACGGGAGAGTATTTTGATATGAGAAATCTGTTTTCTGAGCAGTGATTTTTGAAAGAATTTATTCACATATTGCATTTTCTTTTAATTATATAGATATGTTTGTAAGTATATCTAACTGTGAAATGAGTTTAGCTCAATATTTCAACAGGGTCATTTAATATGAATCAAAGTCTGTAAGTTACAGTCTCAGTGTGAACTACATGCTGTTGTGTTCTGTGATACAATAAAGAATTTTCTAATGAATTATGAAACACTGGCAGCATGACATGATTAGATATGTGCTTCTGATTTATACACTAACTACAGTAGCTGCTGTTGCTGTCGTCCTGTTACAAGGAAATGGAAAAGTGGCTTTCTGACTCTTAGGGGGCTCTAGTGGAGTCAGATCAATGTTTTTCTTCTTCTTCTTCTTCTTCTTCTTCTCTCTCTTTTTACTTCTATATATGTATATATAGTGAGAGAGAATAAGAGAGAAGTCAAACAAAGGAGTTACCGTTCTTAAGAAGAAATTTGCACAACCCACTTACACAGTGTCATGATCCCCCTGGACTTTAGCCATGTCAGCCCCTGGACTTCGGGTAGGCGGCCAGCAGATGCCGCCATTTCTGTTTGTTTGGCGTTTTAAGTTTAGTCCTGCGTCTCTTGTCAGTCACGTCTGTTGTCCCACCTTCCCGTTGTGTCTGATTGGTTGATCCTTGTGTACTAGTTTGTTCACCTGTTCTTGTTCGTTCTAGTCCAGCCCCCTGTTTCTGATTGGTTGTCCCTTCATTGTTTTTCCTGATTATTTGGTGATTGTGTTCTGATTGGTTTTCCCTCATGTAATTACCCCGGTTGATTGTTCTTTGTTTGGTATTTAAGTCTTTTCTTTCCCCATTGTTTTGTGGTCCACCCTCACGCCACTCTCCCTGTGTTGGCGGGCTACATGTGTTTTTGACGATTCCTGTGGTTTGGTTTGTTTTGTTTTGTTTTGTTTGTGGCCCTCGTGCTGGTTTATATTTGAAGTTTGCTGAATAAATGGCTTGCACTGTGACCTCGCCTCATGTCATGCCGACACCAAACGTGACACACAGTTTTAAATAACACTCTTACACTTCCCATATACAGCTATGGAAAGCTGTGGGCTCTTCTTCAGTGCAAATGAATCTTATGACCAGGTTTGGCCCAAAAAGCTGGAACCTGCGTGTTGATCGGAGGCATTTCTACAGACCTGTATACATTTAATAGGTAGAAAGAGTGGACTTTTCCCTGTGTGAAAATATATTTATCTACAAATGAAAGGCCCTGCAGTAAAAACACAATCCTCAAAACATGAATCTGTTCTGAAAATGTTTGGAATCAAAAGTACACAAAATGTGGGTTCAGAATGTGTCTAGAGAAGAGTTCAGATACCTAAAAAACCTACATCAGTACAGTACTGTTCTGCTCTAGTACCTCACCTAGTACCATACGTTTCTTCCCACTCCTGCATTTGAACCAACAGCAACACAAGTCAAACTGTTTCACAACTTCATTCATTCATTATCCAAACCGCTTAATCCCAACGGGGTCGCAGGAAGGTGCTAAATTTAGAAAGCTACATTTCTGAGCTCTTTCTCATGCTAAAAGATGATGATGTTGATATGCAGTGTGTAATAAACACGGCCAGAAATGTTCATTTTTAGTGTATATGAGCCACCTTATGCAGAGCGTTGTGTTCAGTTCTGCATCACGCTGCGCTGTAATTCCTGCTCCTGAGTTGAGTCAATTGTTGTTCCACACAGCGGGAGTTGAGGGGACGGGAAGCCGTTTGGAGCTGCTTTAATCAGCCTCAGTGTCAGGCAAACATTGGGCATGACATATGGAGCCTCATTCAGGAGAGAAACCCTAAGCTGTCTGTTTCAGATGCACATGGGAATTGGAGTTCATGCCTTCTGCTGCACTAAACTGGATTTGTGTGAGATGGAATAAAATGGTGCGTCACCATCACCACATCCCCCTCCGCAGTCCCCGGTTTAACCACCAGAGGCCGCCCTCCTGTTCCATGTACTCATTTAGGTTCATCTACACTGATTCAACATTCAAGATTCATTCATTATGTGAACCACTTAATCAGGGTCACTGGCGGCAACAACACGCCACAGGGCACACACATTCATACCTTAAGGGGACAATTTAGAGTGACCAGTTAACCAAAACTGCTTGCTTTTGGACTGAGGGGCGGTGAACAGGCAAACTCCAAACCCTGGTGATCGAACCCAGGACCTTCTTGCTGTGAGGTGGCAGCATTAACCACTCCGTCACCGTGCCATCACATTCAAGATTCCTTATTTGTCACATACATAGTTTAACAAGTACAACGTGGAGGAGGAATCTATTTATTCCGCATGTTTATTCACTCTCAAATTACACATCAATTACTTCAATAATGACTTGTTATTAATTAAATTGAATTACATGTTGTTGTAGTTTGATGCATGTCCAGGCAGGAGTGTGTTTTGGTCTGGACAATTCAAACAGAATGACTCGGTTGGTAGCCCAGCGATTAGGGAGTCAGTACCGTGATTGGAGGGTCACTGGTTCAAGTTCCGGACCTGTAGAGCGAGGTACTGTCCCCAAGCACTGCTCCCCAGGTGCTGCCAAAAAGCTGCCCACTGCTTCTTCACGGAAGGATCAAACGGAGAGCTCACATGTGGTTTTGGTGCACTGTGTGCTGTGCTGTGTTCACAATGACAAATAATCACTTTACGAACAGTAATTTACATTTAAAGATGACAAATGAGAGACGCTCGAGACATTGCTGTGAATTGCAGCTTCTGTTTGCAAGTGACTGCGGTGGTGGTGTGTCTAGGGGTCAGGACACTTGATCTGGGTTTGAATCCTAACTTCCGGAACTACCATCATTGGGTCCCTGAGCCTTGACCCTTCACCCCAAGTTGCCCTCAATCAAACTGACCCTGAAATTAGGAAAATGGAAGTGGCTCTGGATAAGACAATCTGCTAAATGCTGTAAATGTAAATGTAAGCGACTCCACTTCCACCCTCACTTTAGCAGCTCGCTGACTTGCTGGAAGTGTTTCATATTGACCAGTTGTTCCATATATTTGTGACCCTCCACGGCAAAACCAGTCGCTTGTCGCAACGGAGGTTTCCGAGAAAAACGAGCGTTTATGTTGCGAGGGGTAAAATGTTGGATTTTTTGTTTGTAGTGTTTTGAAACAGTGGAAGGTCTATACTGTACTGTTGGGAATAAATTTGGCTGAAAAACTTACCCTTTCCATCCTAAAAACCTGACTTTCTTGAGGTGAGGAATTCAATTCCAGCAGAATGTTAAAAGTTTGTGTTTTGACCGCTCTACTTCAATATTTACGCTAAATCCACTGGTTGACCAGCGTGAAGATATTTCTCCGGAATCCATCTTCGTCTCCCGAGTTCAGTTAACCTAACGCAGGTAGGCTATCCGTGTGGCTGTGAATGCAGCGTAGGCTAGCGTAAATGCAAACGTAGCCGCGACCGCACCAAGCGTCTGTGAGTGCTACGGCGATAGTCAACTTCGACGGCAGATTTCTCCGTTTCTCACTTGGCGTGACAGGAGAAACCCGACTCCTTTGAATGTTGATATCTCAGTCATATGTCGTCCCATTCATTCCATATAGGTATCGTTTTGAAGCTTGATTCATGCTCTTTCATGAAAACATAATCACTCAATTTTGAAAGTATGCGACAAGCGACTGGTTTAGCCGTGGAAGGTCATTTATTTTGCATGTATTTTGTTCAATGCAATGAATGTACACCAGTGGAACATTTAAACAGTGTTATATATTTGCAGTGTGTTGGTTTAACATTTTAAGGGAAAGCAGCTGAGAAAGTAATTACTTTAAAACACTGCTGCAGGAAGACTGTCCTTGTAATGAGCTTTGGAAAAGAGCCTCCGTTAAATGGTGTCAATATAAACTTACCCACTCTTTCGTCAGTTATTATTTACACTATTATCTCTAGCTAAGATACTGCAAAGCCTGTGTCTTTTGTGTTAGTGTTTATTTTTTGTTTGCTTCAGCTCCGTAATTGACACGGCAATGAGAAGAGACGGGAGCGTTTTTCATCTAACCGTAGAGAAGATTACACATAGTAAGCCGTAACGATTAGAAAATTGCCCTTTCGTGAGCCCACATTTTCACCACGCCTCGTAAGTCATAAATCCTGCTTCCCCGAGGTGAGCGGCTCAAACAGACAAATCTGACGGCTTGCGTGAGGTTTCATTCTTCATCACACGTGTTGCGTGGAGGTGTGCTCGTAGCTGCGAGTAAATTTCAGGGTTTTATTTTGAATGGAAATATCTTCAGGGCTGCAGTTTCATTTGGGTGACCTTTCATCGCGCAAGCTTCAGGAGTCTGGTTACTTATCAGATCATGTTCCTCAATATTAATAAAAACACCCGTTATCGCTTAAAGCCATTTACCATGTCTGGAGGATAACACCAGAGCCCTCCCCTTTATTAAGAAGCCACCTTTTCCCTGAAACTCAAACTGAATCTTAGCAGCGGTGTTCTGTATGTAAATGTATATATTCTTCTCATTAACAGCTCACTGCATGGGATTTTAATCACCGCTTTAACTTGTGATGAGAACATGAGAACAGGGAAAAAGATTCATGATTCTATATTAGTCGCATATATAGTTATTAAAGTGCAACGTGTAGTGAAATGCTCCCTGGTCATTACTGTGTAACTTGAAACTTTCCCAGGAATACTCTATGTTTACGGACGGACTCGGCAGAGAACATTTACTGCTGAAAGGTAGAATTGTATACAAGAACTGAAACTGAACTTCTCTCCTCTTGACTGCTGCTAAAATACTTGAATATATTATTGAAACACTATTTTCACGTGCTTCTGATTGTGATTTCTCTCCACTTGACTGTTACTATACTGGCACATGCTATTGAACCTTACTGTACATATTACCAGTTGTCATTTCTCCTTTAGACTGTTGTCACTTTATTTAATAGAAGCACCTGTTTTTAGAACTTCATATGCTAATCATATGCACATACAATGCAAAAAGAGAATTCCAGGACCAAACCTGTAGTTAAAATTCCACGTGTAACTATGTCTCTTTTCTACCTCTAGGGTTTTTATATTTTATATTTTATAGTCTATGTATATATGTGACCCTCCACGGCAAAACCAGTCGCTTGTTGCAAATTTTCAAAATTGAGTTATGATGTTTAACATTCTGCTGGAATTGAATTCCTCACCTCAAGAAAGTCACGCTTTTAGGATGGAAAGGGTAAGTTTTTCAGCCAAATTCAACAGTACAGTATAGACCTTCCACTGTTTCAAAACACTAAAAACAAAAAATCCAACATTTTACCCCACGCAACATAAACGCTCGTTTTTCTCGGAAACCTGCATTGCAACAAGCGACTGGTTTTGCTGTGGAGGGTCACATATTTTTTGCTTACTCAATGTGCCTTACTCTGTCTTTTTGTACGTGGAAGCTGGAGTCATGTCGTCTCATCTCTCTGTAGACTTGTATACAGTAGAGATGACAATAAAGCTTAGCTTGACTTGAAAAATAGAGAGTAGAAACTAACAACAGATTAAGGTGAAGAAATGTTACTAACTAGAGATTTACACCATAAGCAGTAGCTGTACATGTGCACGTTTAGGTAAAAAGGAGTACTAGTGGTAACTGCGTAACCGTAGGGTGTTCGCCCCGTGATCAGAAGGTCGCAGGTTCGAATCCAGGGCCGGTAAAGTTACCACCGAGGTACTCATGAGCAAGGTACCGTCCCCAGGCACTGCCCCCCGGGCGCTTGTTAGCTGCTCCTTCACGAATGGGTTAAATGCAGAGGTCACATTTCGTTGTGGTGCCCTGTGCTGTGCTGTGGTGAGTTCACAATGACAAATAATCACTCACTTTCACTCGCCTCTGCACCAAGAGGTCGTGGGTTTGAAATTGACCTCTGGCGTTACCAACACTGGGTCCCTCAGCAAGACCCTTAACCCTAAGTTGCTCTCAGGGGAATGGTCCCTGTGATTAGGAAACGTAAGTTGCTCTGGATAAGAGCGTCTGCTATGTGCCATAAATGCAAATGTAGGAGAGTTAGTATTAAAGTAAGGGATCGTCTCCGTGCAGGTTTCAGGTGAAGAACATCTTCCGCTCCTCCTCGTTTCTGCTCAACTCTTTGCTGTCCAGTTCATGACCGCACCAGAGATTTTCCAGCATCATTAATGCAAACCACGCGCCAACTTGCAGCACACAGACATGTCATGAAGAGATGCAGTTTGAAGCTCAGCTGAGGAAACCTCTACAAACAACGGCCCTTCTGCAGGACGACAGCGAGCCGTAAACAGCACAACAAAGCGTGGAGACTGAAGAGATCTGCAGATCAAGTTAAATGGTGTTATTGGGGTGAAGTCGGGTGCTTGACCTGGCCATTTAAAACTCTTGGGTCACTTTAACGGTATGTTTTGGGTCGTTATCCGTTTACATTGCAATGCACCTTCTGATCAGTTTTGCAGCATTTGGTTGAATTTGAGCAAAAACAGTAACTCAGATTCAGATTTCATTCTGCTTCTTCTGTCAGCACTCATCATCACTAATCCAATTCCGCTGGCAGTCACACACGCCCGTGCCATAAGACTGCCTCCAGCATGATTTACACTCGACACGGAATGCATTTATAATTGCATTTACAGGGTTTTAAGCAGACACTTATCCAGAACCACCTCCATTCTCCTAATTACGGGGCAGTCTCCCTGCAGCAACTTGGGGTTAGGGGTCTTGCTCAGGGACACAGTGGTGGTTCTTATCCTTTACTAAGATGAGATTCAAACTCCAATCTTGTGATCACCAACGCTTCACCTTAATCTGCCCAAAGAACTGTGGACTTCCTTCAGCAGCTGTTCTTAAGAACAAACGAGAATGATGAGGGAACACGAACTACACCTGGTCATGAATCTGCATGTCAGTCACATGTTCAATTACTTCTCTGGTAATGGAGTTCATTCTGAACGCTTAATTCAGTGATTTTGTTAAGCCTCGTAATAACAGCTGAAAGTCTAAACTGCCGTTACAGGTTGACTGCGTAATTTCAAATGGTGAACAAGTTGGGGTTGAGGGTGTTGCTCAGCACTGGTTCCTATGCCATGCTAAGAGGAGATTCATATTCCCAATCTTATGATCACTAACACAGGGGTTCCACCATTTACACCAAAATAATGCTACCACTGGAACAAGTTAATCTTGCTTTCATCTGTCCAAAGAACCATTTACCAACTGTTCTTAAGAAGAAATTAGTTTTTAAAATCCACAAAGTTTTTACTCCTGACATTCACCACTGCTTACTATAGTGAAAGTGGGTGATTATTTGTCATTGTGAACACAGCACACAGTGCACCAAAACGAAATGAGAGCTGTGCATTTGACCCGTCCATGCAGGAGCAGTGTTCAGCTGACGTGCAGCACCCAGGGAGCAGTGCTTGTATCAGATGTCATGTTTAAATGTAAAACCTCATCATTATGCGAGCTGATCTGTGAACATTTTAAGATTGTGTCACGAATGTGATGTATCCTAACCCTGCTCATAACTGTTAGCTGTGGCTTACATCTCAAGGCAGACACTCTGTATTTACATCTGTGAATGTGTGTTCTTATTGTAGTCTTGGAGAGGGGTGTGCTGACCTCTGCTAGAGTGCTCTTGACCCCGCTCACTGATGTGAAGGAAAGAACTCTGTGATTATCCACTTTTCACTTATATGTACAGCATTTGTCAGATGCTCTTATCCAGAGCGACATCCATGCCCTTGTCTCAGGGTCAGTCTCCCTGCAGCAGCTCGAGGTTAAGGGTCTTGCTCAGGAATCCAGGGGTGGTAGTGCTGGAGGTGGGATTTGAACCTTCTAGGTCTTGGTTCAGAGGTGAGCGTTCCACCACTCGAACACTTAAGCTTCTTGGAAAGTGAGTGATTATTTGTCATTGTGAACACAGCACACAGTGCACTGTAATGAAATGAGAGCTCTGCATTTGACCCATCCGTGAAGGAGCAGTGGACAGCTTTTTGGGAAGGGCGTGGAGCAGTGCTCTTTCAGCAGCTTTCACACTGCTTCGTGTTGAGTTGAACACTACCACATGTAAATTTACTGCTTTAAATACACTTCCAGACCTTTTATCAGCTTAATTTGTCGTGGAATAATGAGGGAACACAAACTAAACCTGCTCATGAATCTGCATGTCAGTCACATGTGCAATTACTCCTCTGGTAATGCTGCAGTTTCTGAACGCTTAAATTAGTGACTTTGTTAAGCTTCGTAAATTAAAGCTGAAAGTCTACACTGCTGTCACTGCCGTTAATGTTGATTTCTTAAATTCAAATCTGCTGTGGTGGTGTACAGAGAGAACATTACACATGCTAATAGACTTGTATTTTGTTATACCATTATATTTGTTGTGTATATACTTTTTAAAGGTATTTTGGTTTTACCAAATTGTGGATTTCATTAAAGCTGGTTTTGTTGTGTTATGCAGTATCTAAGCACAAATTAAGTAAAATGTAGTTAAAAGAGAAACTTTGGAATAAACCAGCAACAAATTAGACTCAGTGTAAACCCTCATATGTTTGTAAGTAATTTCATATAAAACCCTTCTCCCCAAACTAATGAGGACGGCTGGCAGAGCCGAGTGTGTGTTTAGAGGCAGAGTGTGTTGCTTGTCTCTAGATTAAATTAAAACGCCCCCTCAGGCTGCCACTGCTGGACACGGGTCAGGATGGAGGCTCGGAGGCTGACCAGTGGGGGTAAATAGAGGTTTGTGACATTCAGGAAATCTGGCATCGCTGCAAACTCCAGCTGCCGTATTCTTCATTTTCTTCATCCTCCTTCATTTATCAGCTCTTACTGCTGGTGTGTGTGTATGTGTGTGTTTTTATGCATTTGTGAGGTCCCAAAAAACAGGAACAGCTGAGATTTGTCAGATTTATGGGGCTGTGTGAGGACATTTTTTCACGTGAGGATCTGGAATCAGATTTGTTTGCCGTGTGGGTCAGACAAACTTACAAGGACATTTGTTTCCGGTGGTTAGTGTCTCTATAACCATATAAACAATGTGAATACATCAGTTCGTGGCACGGTTAAGGTGTCTGACCAGAAGGTCGCATTTTGAATCCCAGACTGGTAAAGGTACCACTGAGGTACTCGTGAGCAGCGTACCGTCCCCATGTACAGTACTTCTCCCTGGGTGCTGCCCACTGCTCCTACACGCATGGGTCATCAAGTTTCACTGTGGTGCACTGTGTGCTGTGCTGCGTTCACAATGACAAATAATCACTCACTTAAATTGACTGAAAAACATACTAGTGTGTGTGTTGTTACATGACTCCACCCTGCTCGGCCTGCTACTTCATCTGTGTGTTTCCTTCTTTTATTTTATGCATCAAAATCACACAGATGTGCACTGATACACACTCATATCCCAGCTTTAAAGGTTGCGCAGATTTACAGTAGAAACAGTTAGAAAATCATTCTTCATTAATCATCATCATGGTAAAATGTTAAATTAATTGTGATGGTGATTTGAGATGATATCACCCAGCTCTAGTGTGATGTGACTGATGTCTACGTGTGTGTGTTTGTGTACAGGTGTGTGTTCCAATTCAAACAGAACATGTCTCATTGGAATGAGAAGAGAGAAAAACACACGGCCTTCACATGTATTATTGATGTGTGTTTACAGACTGAGATTCCACACTCTCCAGACTGAAGATTAAAAAGTTAAAGGAGTGTAAAGGTTGTGTTTGCTGCTGAATGACCTGCTGAATGAAGACATCAATCAGCGTCAGCTCGTCTCTGTGTCTGGACTTTACCGTGGCGTCTCTGGTGCCATTTGCCATCCCAAAAGCAGCACTCGTGTTGGAGGGTTCGGCTCGATGAAGTTAATCTCACCATTTCATGCCCAAATGCTTTTTTGTATTTACTGCAACAAAACAACTCTTTTCAATCCAGAACGTGTCCCTCTTTCACCAGAAGAGCAGGACCAAACCTGGCCGGGTGATGGGGGAGAGTCCCATGTCTCAGGTTGTAGATCTAGGACAGGTCTCAAGACGCTGCTCTGTGGTTCACGTTCGGGTTATGAAAACATGAATCGACTGACAACAGCGGCCTCCAGCACAACACAACATACACACCATGCTGCTGACTGAAGAAGAGCTACTCACCTAGATGAAGGCTTGAAGGCTGTGGAGGGGAAAGTATTCTACTGCGTTCCTTCTTCTTAAGAACGTCCCATGTTGTTGATTTCACATGCCGCTGCTGTGCTCCTTCACTCACACTGGCACTTCTTTATGCTTCACGCTGAGTTCAAATGAACAGCTACCAAAGGCAAGCGCTTTGAATCAACTCCAGACCTTTAATCTACTTAATGTGTTGAGGAATATTCAAGTTTAAATTAACAAGAATGTCACACACAGCTCAAATAAACCACCAATCAATTCAAAGTGAAAGTCAAATCATCTCAGCTATGTACAGGTGTACGGAGAGATGAGACAACGAGAGTCCAGTTTTAACAGTGCAAAGAAGACACACACACATATATATATATAGAAATAGAATATAAAATAAACACTTTAAACTAGAAGTGGAAAGAGAGACAGTGAGGATGCAGTATTGAACCTACAATCATGATCTTGGAGCAAAGACTATGATTACTGACTATAAAACTTGAACATATTATTGCATTAAAAGTGCAGCAGTTTAATATGAACATTCTAAACACACAAATAATGAAGTCTCTCTATAAAGTGTAAACTAGAAGTAGAAGATGAACATGTGCAAGTTAAACTGAATGATGATTTGTCATCGTGAACACACCCCAGCACGGCACACAGGGCACCACAATGAAATGTGAGCCCTGCTCTGCAGTGGGCAGCTGACATCAGCAGCACCCGGAGAGCAGTGCTTGGGAACGGTACCTTGCTCATGCGTACCTCAGTGGTACCTTTACTGGTCCAGGATTTGAACCAGAGATCAGAACTGTTACACTACCAACTTCCCCAACAAATGCCTCCCTGGGTGGCCTTGAACCAACAACTTTGTGGTTAACAGCAGAACTCACTGACTGAATGCACCACAGGAAAAGAAACCTTTCAGGTCAGAGGTGAAACGTCCACAAGACCCTGAAAGATGTCCAGTTACCTTTGATTGAGATTCTCAAGACTCCCGAGTGCTCCATGAGTGAGAACCTACACCTGCATATTATATTTATAACTAACATCACTAAAATCATTTAAAAGCTGTATTTTGGTTTCCCTGTTGCATGCATCATTAAAACAGGTTTCCTTGTGTTTGTGCTCTTATAACTGACCATCAGCATCAGCCTCCATTTCAACACAACATACACTGATGTTATTGATTGTAGAACAGCTTGCAGGGTGTGTTAATGAGCTGCTGTGGAGCTGCGGAACCAAGACGCACTGGTTTTTGATCAAACTCATCCTTAAAGAGGGTGGATGTGATCTCCATTCACCAGCTGAGGTGGAGTCTCTGCCGGAAAGCCGCTGATGCTTCAGCAGTGGAGGTGCGGCGAGAGCGTGAATAACGTGAGGGGTAACATGACCCGGTGGGGTTGGGGAGGTGAGGGGCGGACGGCGCGAGCGTTGAGGAGAGACCGGGCCAGCTGTGCTGCTTTTAGAGAAGAGTTGGGCTCATTAAGATGGAGAGCAGCTTTCCTGCAGCGAGCGAGGTGTGTTAAAAACAATACACAACACACTCGAGATGATGAAACCATGCAGACCGAGAGGCCTTAATTCATGCGAGGGCTGTGGCGTGGAGTTTGTAGATGAAGGCTGAAGCGGCCTGAACAGTTGGAGAGGATTTAACATGTTTACGAGCAGCCTGGAGAGGATCATTTATCAGACATTGTGTGGAAAAGACGAGATGGAGCTGCTCTTCTCCGGGACATAATCATCAGTACGGCTGTGGTCCATCTGAGCTCTCGCCAACCTGCTCCGTCTGCTAATAATAATAATAATAATAATAATAATAATAATAATAATAATAATAATAATAACCCTATTCTTTACATGTTTAATTCATTGATATATGTTCTCATCTCTTAATAAATCCTACTTTTTAAACTTAATGTATATTCACCTATCTATCTATTAATCTATCTATCTATCTATCTATTAATCTATCTATCTATCTATCTATCTATCTATCTATCTATCTATCTATCTTCAAATCATTACATTGTATTCATACATAATTTTTTACTGTTATATATTTTTATCTGATTTGTATGTCACCTGTAAGTTATACTTTATGAGACTTTTACAATATATGAACTTTATACAGTTTAGTTACAGTATACAGTTTGACCTGTATTATATTGTGAAATGATTTAAAGTTGTATTTAATGTAATTTACCCAAGTTCAATATGCAGTGAAATGTACCCAGATACGTTCCTAAGATTGTACAAATGTAAAGAGAAATACACTTTAATTAAACATTAAATTAAAATGTGATTTCAAGAGTTTTCAACAATAAAATACATAGATGAGATACAAAAATATATATTCCTGATATAATGATCTCCTCAGAGATTTATACAATAAAGAGAACCCTCACCCTAACCCTGTGAAATGCTGAGCTCACATGTGGTTGTGGTGTGCTGTGTGCTGTGTGCTGTGCTGTGTTCACACTCACAAATAATCATTCACTCACTCACTCATCTACGGTTCATGCTGTGGTTGTGAACGTTCAAATCAATTCATTTTATATACAGCTCCTAACAACACTTATTGTCACAAAAAACTTTACATGCAAACGTCCCAAAATTTGAGTGGACTGACCACATCAGCTGTCCTTGTGAAAATGAAGAATGTGTGTGTGTTGTGATGAGGCTGACAAGGACAAGGTTGTCTCACTGAAAAGGTTACTGTTAAAGTTTTCTGACATGACAGCACAGGATTGACCTGCTACATGTCCAGCACATCCTACACACGACTCCTGCTGTGAGGAAATCCATAACGACTCAGTTCCACACGCGACCCCTGACCCCAATCTGTCCCGAATCATACAGGTGTGTCGAGACAGCGCTGGGGTGAGTCAATGTGCTGACCGCATGTGGACTCACACCCCATACAAACACAGACACAGACATACACACTGCCCTTCCCTGGAGAGTGTTTGCTTCAAGCTGAATAACAATGTCCTCCAGCAGAGGTGGGGGATGTGAAGGGAGGACAAGCAGCTGGCAGTTTCTCGATGGCTTGAGTGGAATTTTCTTGAAGACACTTCAGCTCTCATCTGAAAGACTGTAAAAGTCTGATGTGGAGTTCCAGGTGTTTATCTCTGGTGGCACTGTCACCTTGAAAGTGCTCGTTGACTCGCCCTGCTGTCCATCACGGGGTGAAGTGTAGATCGAGGTGTGAGTGGTTAGAGTCATCTGAACCCGGGTGTGAACCATTTGTGGTCTACACAGACCCATGACGTTTGCTATGTTGAGATCAAATGTTGACACGTGCCCTGTATCCACTTCCATACGAATCCATTTGAGCAGTAGGAGAGGAACGACAGAGCAACGAAGGAGAGCCAGAAATCTGCAGGAGAGAGAAGCTGACTGAGCTGCTGAAGATAATGTGCTTCATCTCTCCAGTGTGAGAGTCACGACAAACACCTAATCTCACCGCTCCACACCATCACCACCAGCACCACACACACCCAGAAAATACACATCCCTCTCTCTTACACACACACACACACGAGGCTGGCCTGCAGTGTGAGCTAAAGCTTGTAATCTCCACTCGGGGGCAAATTGGTGCTGCGCTGAAATTTTAAACCTTAATTGGTTGAAATCCAAGTGCATATTTTTGCCAATGTAACGACCAAATGTGGGTGCAAATCTCTCCCACTGCACTGTGTGCAGGTCAGAACCACAAAAACCTGAACATCAGCAAGAAGAGGCACGAAAATAGCCAAAAGGAACCCCACCAGCACAACAGCAGGGCGCCTATAAATTACAGCTTCTGCTGCCAAATAATAACCGGCCTGCTTTTCACACCACTATCATGAAGAAATCTGTTGTTGAGAACTCATGCAGTTTGCACCAAGATTCTGACATTCACCAGCGCCTTCTTATGTAAGATTTGTTGTTATTCAGGACCAGAGTCTATCACTGATGAAGAGTGCTGTTACACACATTTTACTGCTGCCTGTTTGTAGAAAACATTAACTTATTGGGTTCTTTGCAATTGTTCCGTTGTTTAATAGTATACAGTTTCAAAAAGGGCAGTTGGTAGTGTAACGCTTCTGGAGTCCTGGACCGGTAAAGGTACCACTGAGGTGCTCATGAGAAAGGTACTGTCCCTAGGCCCTGCTTTCTGGGTACTTCATGTCACTTGTCCACTCCTCCTACACGGATGGGTCAAATGCAGAGCTCACATGTGGTTGAGGAGCAGTGTGATGTGCTGTGTTCACAATCACAAATAATCACTCTAAAATATGTTGACTTTCTTAAAAATAAATGTAAGAAGACTATTCATCTTGGTGGCCTAGTGGTAGAACACTCGCCTTTGGACCAAGAGGTTGTGGGTTTGAATCTGTCCTCTGGCGTTACCAACATTGGGTCCCTGAGCAAGACCCTTAGCTCTAAGTTGCTCTCAGGGGAACTGTCCCTGAAATTAGGAAACGTAAGTGGCTCTGGATAAGAGCGTCTGCTAAATGCTGTAAATGTACAGTTTGCTCATTATTAAAGTTCTAAACGCGTCGGTTCCTCCACTTCATTCTCTTACTGCCTTATTCAGCTTAAACTGTTATGATGGAGCTGACTCATGTCAAAAACTAACGAGTTGTCAACTGCACGCTGTACAGAGCTTATAATCATAAATATGTGAAGATGTGAAAATGTCAGAAGGAGAAAGATGCGTTGTCTGAAATAAGCTTGCAGGGTACGGAGGCGTTTAATCTTTTATGCTCTTTCACCAGGACAAATGTTTTAACAGTAAGGAACTCATGTATTCATCATCACAGATATGGAAACAATGTTCTGGCTTCATTTGTGATTTTCAGTCATATTTTGTGCATTATCTGCAGCATTCACAGGCAGCTCTTCATCTTCTATACTGGTTTATAACTCTTCCATGTGATGAGTCTTTAAACCTCGCTTCTTTTCCTAGATCTGAAATTAATAATTTCCATCTGCTTTGTATCAGAGACACTTCAATGCTCAAAGTATTATTTACTGTAAACACTACACCCTCAATCTCCATAAAGTGCTTTGCACTAAGGTTTGCTTTTGTGTGTTTTTGTGCTTCAGCGCCTTCAGCTGAACTGGAAATGGAAAACCTGCGCTTGATGAATGATAGACGGCCCTTTGCTTCACGTCTGGGCTCCTTTTAAATTCTCCGACTGAAAGGCTCGGGGGAGAGACGCAGTCAGAAGCCTTTCAGGTGCCGGGCCGAGTTCCGCCTCTCGCTTATTCACCAACACCCGGCTCTCCACTCACCTTACACAGCGGTCAAACTGCAAATAGAGATCTATAATGAAACAGGACAGGAGAGGTGTCAAGCTCACGCCACTCAGGCAATCCATCAAGACTGCATGTCAGCTGACCGCTGCTCCTTCACGATGGGTCAAATGCAGAGGGCATATTTGTGCTGTGTTCACAACAACAAATAATCACTCATGTTTCATGAGTACACACAAATTTGATTTAGATTTCTCTTTTGTTCATTCACTGCATTTTGTTGATTGATGAAAATAAATGATTAACACTTCCATTTTTGAAAGCATTCTTTGTTGACAGCATTTTTTCCACACCTGCCTAAAACTTTTGCACAGTACTGTATGTATATATATATGTATAGTATGTATACTGTACACACAGTAAATATGATATATTGACATATACATCTGTTATACGTGAGATATTTGCTACGTGTGCAACAAAAATCTATTCCTATTTGTTACAACATGTATGAATGCACAAACACACACACACACACAAACACACACACACAAACACACACACACACACACACATACACACACACACAAACACACACACACACACACAAACACACACAAACACACACACACACGCACACACAAACACACACACACACACACACACACACACACACACACACAAACACACACACACACACATCCACACACACACACACACAAACACACACACACACACTTGCCAACAGGCATGCCTTGAAACTGCTGTGGGCCCCAGGCCATTCAGAGGCCCCTAAGGGCCGATGCACTTAACTACTGTGCAAATGTTGACAGCAGGAGAGAGTCCACCTCCCTCAAGCCCACACCTGACTCCACACACACACACACACACACACACACACACTGCTGCAGGTGGTGTTCATGATGCTGTGTGAACAAATGCAATGAGAACATGTTAAAACCTCATGCTGATGAACATGACATTATGATGAGCTCATAACACTGATTACAGCAACACCGGCTCATAACTGCATCGTTATTGGGCTGATCAGGGTATGTTTATATTTAGTTATAATCTGTATGACGTGAGCACACACAATTACATATACAGTACTGTGCAAAGGTTTTAGGCAGGTGTGAAAAAATGCTGTAAACAAAGAATGCTTTCAGAAATGTAAATAATGATTGCATAAATAATGAATGTATTCTGCAGCAGGACAACGACCCCAGACAAAGTCATTAAGAACTATCTTCAGCGTAAAGAAGAACAAGTAGTCCTGGAAGTGATGGTACGGACCCCACAGAGCCCTGATCTCGACATCATCGAGTGTGTCTGGGATTACATGAAGAGACAGAAGGATGTGAGGAAGCCTACATCCACAGAAGGTCTGAGGTTAGTTCTCCAAGATGTTTGGAACAACCTACCAGCCGAGTTCCTTCAAAAACTGTGTGCAAGTGAACCTAGAAGAACTGATGCTGTTTTGAAGGCAAAGGGTGGTCACACCAAATATTGATTTGATTTAGATTTCTCTTTTGTTCATTCACTGCATTTTGTTGATTGATGAAAATAAATGATTAACACTTCCATTTTTGAAAGCATTCTTTGTTGACAGCATTTTTTCCACACCTGCCTAAAACTTTTGCACAGTACTGTACGTATATATATATATGTATAGTATGTATACTGTACACACAGTAAATATGATATATTGACATATACATCTAGGGCTGGTTTTTTGAACAAAGATTAAGCCTTGGAGTCTTGGAGTAAATTGTAGTACAAATGGAGGTGCACCATTGAAACCCAAAACTAGTCCAGGCGTAGGCTTACAGTTTTTTCTGATGGCTTAAACCCTAACTGTGATTCTTATAGCACAATTTCTAAAACTATTAATACTTATAGCAAAACCACTCACTGAGTTTGCAAAACTAAAAGCACAAACACTGCTTTGCACTCAGTTTGCAATTTTGTAACACACACTTTGCAAAACTGTAGGCACAATTCACTGCACAACACTCTTTTTGCAGAACTTTAAACACAACTCACTGCTTACACTCAATTACCAAATGTCCAACACACTCCTAGCAAAATTATACACATGTATGGCTATCATTAACACTATTTTGCCAACTGTCTGGCACACTTTCACATGTGAAAACTGTTTTAGATAATTAGTTCACTTTGCAATCAGCCTAAGCACTATAAATAAGCCACAGGTAAGCTGTCTATGTGGAGTACAATGGAAGGAGCAGTAAGATTGAGAAGAGTGAGAATCAGAGGAGGCCGAGGGAGAGGACGTGGAGGTGAAGAAGTTGGAGGAAGAGGACGTGGAGGTGAAGAAGTTGGAGGAAGAGGACGTGGAGTTGAAGAAGTGAGAGGGTTAGAGGAAGTTAGAGGAAGAGGACAAGGAGGAGCAAGAAGAGGACGAGGAGGGGAAAGAGGAAGGGTAAGAAGAGTAAGAAATAGAATAACTGATGACATCAGAGCTACAATAGTGGACCATGTCATCAACCATGGGATGACCCTGAGGGAAGCTGGCCAACGGGTTCAGCCTAATTTGAGCCGCTACACTGTGGCAAGCATCATTAGGACATTTCGAAATGAGAATCGGTAAGTACTTTGTAGCACTGCCATACTCTAATGAGAAACACAACAGTACCATACATGCAAAAATACTGAAATTGTTACTTTACAGAATTGCTAGACGTCCAGATGTTGGGGGCAGAGGAAGAATGTTCACTCCAGAGCAAGAGACCCATATAGTGAACATGGTGATTGCCAATAATGCAATAAGACTGCGCGAAATACAGCAGCGCATAATTGATAATGACACCATCTTTCAAAATATACACAGTGCAAGCATTTCTGCACTAAGTCGTGTACTTGCGCGCCACAGACTAAGAATGAAGCAAATTTACAGAGTTCCTTTCGAGAGAAACACAGAACGTGTAAAGCAACTGCGATATGACTATGTGCAGGTAAGCTATAGTGTCATTGGTTCTGAATTTGGAAGTGCATACTGTAGTGCTGTGCATGGGCCTGATGTGTTGCATTTGTTTTGTCTTGTCCAGAGAGTGATGGAACTAGAAGCAGATGCCATGGGACATGAGCTACTTTTTGTAGATGAGGCCGGTTTTAACCTCAGTAAAACCAGGAGACGTGGCAGGAACATTATTGGACACCGTGCCATCATCAATGTCCCAGGACAACGTGGTGGTAACATAACCATGTGTGCAGCTATAAGCCAAAATGGTGTTGTTCACCATCATGCAACCATAGGCCCACACAACACTGCACACATTATTGCATTCCTGGACACCTTACATGACATGCTCACTGTTCAGAAACCAGAGCATACCCGATATGTCATCATATGGGACAATGTTAGTTTCCATAGGGCTGCTTTGGTCCGCAACTGGTTTACAGACCACCCATCCTTCATGGCACTCAACCTCCCTCCATACTCTCCATTCTTAAATCCCGTCGAGGAGTTCCTCTCTGCCTGGCGCTGGAAAGTGTACGACCGTCATCCTCATCAACAGGTAGCCCTGTTACAGGCAATGGAGGAGGCATGTGGAGATATTGACCAGGCATCATGTCAGGCCTGGATACGGCATTCAAGGAGATATTTTCCCCGGTGCCTTGGACTGGAGGATATCGCATGCGATGTGGACGAAATTTTGTGGCCGGACCCAGAAAGACGACATGATGTAGGCTGATTGTCTTTTTTTGTCCTTTTTTTTTTGCGAAATTACTATTTTGTGTTCTGACTTTGTCTTGGTTTTGATGAGTGTGAATAAACACCAATACTTGAAGTTTGGATCCTTGTATGTTTACATGACACTATGACAAAAGTATGACCTCAAATTGACATCTGTACACAGAGAAAGCAAAAGCCAGATGTGTTTTGTATTCATACCATCAGTGTGCAGTTGGCGCATTGTGTGCTTAGTAGATGATGGCTTGTGTGTACTGTTTGATACGAAAACACCATTTTTACGAAGGTGTGAAGAGTTAATCTAGCTGTGTTCGCTTTTGCAAGAGAACTACAATGTTTTGATAATTGGGTGACAGGTTTTCTTATTTGTGTGTAGAGTTTTGCAAAAATAGCCAATAGTTACAAAAAATGTGCTTAAGCAATCAGAAAAAACTGTAATCCCCAACTGGGAAACTGGTCTGTCTGTGCATTACTAACAGATCTCAGAATTCCTGATCAAGTATGACATTCCTGATAAAACACTTCCACAAAAGAAAGCTGAAGGCGATTTGTGAAACCATCTCGACTTGAGAAACCGACTGTCATGACTGCTGGACTCTCGGGGGTTTATTCCGTTCACGTGAGGCTCCGGATTATGTGCTGAGTGCTTATTTGCTGGCTAATGTGCTTTATTACAAAATAAAGAGGCGTGAAACGTCTAATGAGCAAACAAGGCTGTTTAGAGAGTGAGACGGAGCTGATATCACGCGCAAACAGCTCGCCGCTCCACTACAGCTGAGAAGGTGAATTTTCGGCAGCTGCTCATTGCTGCAGCGTCACAGTTTGCTTAAGAGCGTCAGTCTGAAGCGGAGGTAATAACAAGCTCAAGCTGATTCTGCTTCGGCCAAACTGGAAATGAGTCAGAATGCTAATGAGCAGCAGATATGAAGAATTACATCCGTGTTTGTAGAAGTGACAGTGGCAGCGCTGGATGGTGTTATTGTGTCTCTGGCAGAATAATGTGCTGGTTGCTGTGAGGGAGGAGCTGATTGTTGCCTTCATTATTGGGCAGCTGGTGGCGTAACCGTAGGGTGTTCGCCCCGTGATCAGAAGGTTGCAGCTTCGAATCCAGCGCCAGTAAAGTTACCACTGAGGTACTCATGAGCAAGGTACCATCCTCAAGCACTGCTCCCCGGGCGCTTGTCAGCTGCCCACTGCTCCTTCACGGATGGGTGAAATGCAGAGGTCACATTTGGTTGTGGTGCTGTGGTGGTGCTGTGGTCACTCACTTTCATCGCTCTCCTCTCTGTCCTTCTCTAAGTTGAAAACATTTGATTCTAAACCAAACCACAGTCTAATCTACACACCGCGCGCACTGCTGTAATTGAAATGATTAGCTTTTCATTACACAGTTTATTATGTGTCTACGTGAGGGCGCTTCAGGACGTGCAGAAGTCTCAGGTGTGGGATTAGAATATGATTGAGGAAGCACATGATGATCCACGTGCAGGTGGACAAAGAATAACAGCTGCATTTACTACTCTCTCTACTGGAACTGCCTGTATTGCTTCTACACACCACATCTGTCTAGACTGATACATTTAATGATAACAAGCCCACAGCATCAATCCAAAATGAGAACACTGATCACTGAAGGACATGTGACAAGCAACTGAACTCTGCAGATGTTAAATCGGGAGGAGTGATCAAGTGATCCTGCTTTTCTTATACAACAAGCTGAATATGAGAGAGAGAGAGAGAGAGAGCTCTAAAATAAAAACAGTGATCAGGTGATCAGACGTCATACACATCGTCACATCACTGTTTATTTAACAGAGAAGATGTTTTTCATGTAAATGTCTGGTCGAGTTCAGGAATAAAAACGTCAAATGATGTTTGAGTTGCCTTCTTGTGATGTGATATGAATGTTAGTGATGGTGTTAATCAGCATATGATGTTGCCTCATATTCATCACTGGCTGCTGAACTGCATCAAATGGAAATCGTATCGTAGCAGACATGGAATTATTGTCCATTGGACTGATATAACATCATATCGTGATGAAACCTGAGATATACACTACTAGAGGTGTGAACCTTCACTGGTCTCATGATTCGATACAATATCTCGATGCATCACAACGCATTCCATCAATTTTTCTACATTATTTCACACTTCAGATAAAGCATGGATCACAGATCGCGCAGCCATAGTTGATGGATGTTCTTTATAACTATAATGTTCCTTTTAACATTAAGCTGACACGGGCAGCACACGGGGAGCAGTGCTTGGGGGACGGTACCTTGCTCATGAGTACCTCAGTGGTACCTTTATCGGTCTGGGATTCGGAAATCTTCTGATCACGGGGCCAACTCCCTAACCGTTACACTACCAAGTGCCCCAAAAGCATGTGCTGTACATTGACATATTTGAGAGTGTGCAGGGATGTAGTAGGTGGAGTTATGTACCGCGGTTACTGTACAGAACATCTTGGCAGGAATGTGTCAGAGCTAGAGTCTGACTGGATTTAAGTAACACGTGGAGGTGTAAACGAAACGAGGATGTGATTCTGCCGGTGATGGTGGTGGTGATGGTGGTGGTTATCAGCTGATTGTGATTTTGGTGCACGGTGAACGTGAAGACGCTGCATGAGTCTGAAGAGCTCGGCACATTTCCCTTCATCAGCTGCAGAATACAAGCACCGACTCAGCATTACAGAACTCACGAGTCGCTCACACCACTGCACACACGAGAGGAGCGACCAATCACTTACAACCCAGAAGAGCTGATACAAGTGGTTCTGTCTTTAAATAAAATAATGTACATGCACTTAGCACAGAGGCACGCAGGAGAGAGGAGAGAGACATGGGAGAGAGAGAGAGAGAGAACGTATAAGAGAGAGAAACAGCAGGTGTGTGTGGTGAGAGTGAGAGAAAGCATAACTGTGTGAGAGAGAAAGAGTGAGAGAGAGCGAGAAAGAAGAAGTGAGTCAGCAAGAGAGTGAGTGTGTGAAGAGAGAGAGAGAAAAGCTGAGAGATATGGAGTGAGTGAGAGAGTAAATGAATATGAATGTGTGTGTGAACGTAAGGTGTAATGTGTATTGATTTTGTAGGGGTCATCTTGTGGGGACACTGGTGCCGTTCCCATGAGGAGAAATAATTTCATAGAAAATCTCCATGTTTTATTTGAGAAAGGAGACGAGGTGAACGATGTGCTTCTGGTCACTGAGATTAGTGTTAGTGTTAGAGCTGTAGCTGTGTTATTTACATCTAGTCACTATGGGAGTCAGTGGAAGTAGCTCACAAAGACACCAATACTAGTGTGTGTGTGTGTGTGTGTGTCATGCCAACTGCTGTATTACTATCTTTGTGAGGTCCTTCCACAGACTCCCATAATGACTAGATGTATATAATTTTACACCTACACCTAATCCTAACCCTAACCTTAACCTCAGTAACCAAAAGCACATCGTTTACCTCTTTTAGTTTCTCAAATAAAACAAGCACATTTACTATAAAGTCATTTCTCCTCATGGGGACCTCTCAAATGTCCCCACAAAGCCCAAAAAACAGATAAAAGTGATTTTAGGTGACAAAAGGTCCCCACAATGCGATAAATACATGAACACACACACACACACCCCCCCCATATGGTCTCATGTACGTTCTGGCTGAACATTCTGGATGAGTGTTATAGTTATTCCAGGTGCTGTTTGAGTACCACCGCTGTTCGACAGGATCCTCCTCTCCTCACCTGTGATTAATGAAAAGTAACAGCATTAAAGTATCATTAAGGTAAACAGGGGGCGGCACGGTGGCGCGGGGGTTAGTGCTGCCGCCTCACAGCGAGAAGGTCCTGGGTTCGATCCCCAGGTCGGTCGTACGGTCTTTCTGTGTGGAGTTTGCATGCTCTCCCCATGTTGCTGTGGGTTTCCTCCGGGTGCTCCGGTTTCCTCCCACAGTCTAAAAGCACGCAGTATAGGTTAATTGGCAACTCTAAGTTGGCCCCATAGGGTGTGATTGCGTGAGTGTGATTGTGTGAGTGTGTGTGCCCTGCGGTGTGTTGGCGCCTGCCCAGGGTTGGTCCCCGCCTTGCGCCCGTACTGCAGGGATAGGCTCTGTTCCTCACGAATCTGATAGGGATTAAGCAGTTCAGATAATGAATGAATGAATGAATAAAGTAAACAGTACCAAAGTGTTTCAGATGAAAGAGTGAGTACCAAAGTCTCTTCAAGCTTCAAGGTTCTTTATTCTCATCAGTCGCTTTATACATGTACAAAGTGTGATGAGACAGCGTTTCCCCATGGCCCCGGTGTAACATATAGTAACACTGAACATTACATTCAACGGGACAAAAGGTGCAACAAGCAACACAATAAATACAGAACGAACACAATAAATACAGAACGAAAGTGACGTTTAATGAAGAGATGGAATGTAAACAAGTATTGCTTAGTGTATGTTTTTAAGGCACATTGGCAGCATCAGCATCTAAGCAGCTTATAACAGGTGGAGTGCAAGAGCATCACAACACAAAACAATCACAATAAATAGACAGAACAACGAATACACAACACTCCAGTACTGTTTGAAGGTGGGGATGTAAACCTTAATGACTGATATTGCACATGATTATTATACTGCACAGGTTACATGTACACTCAAAAAAAGAACTTGTTAGGTGAACGTAATGAAATTATGGAAAGAATTTCCACCTAAATCAAATGCTTAAATTTAGCGAGAAAGAATTTTCTTGACTGAACTAAATGTAAATATGTTGGGCCAACCTCATGTATTGGGGTTAGTTAGTTAATTACCATGCTTCAGTCCAACTACATTTGTAAGGGTAAATGTTACATATTTACAAAGGTAGGATCTCACTTCCTTTTATTGGGGCATCTGAACCTGTATGATAGGGATATGAGTTTCTTAATTTAATTGGGTAGTTACAACTACATTTTAAAATAGTACAATTACATAGATTAATTATGCTAATCCAACAAAAAGTTATGCTTTATTTGCCAGCAATACTCTACGCTAAGAAACAAACTTTCTAATCATAAGAAGATTCAAGTTTCTGACCGTGCTGACACCAGAGATGTGCATTCAAAACAAAGGAGAAACCTTGCTTTTATTCAGCCCACATTCCAAACATAGAAATACTAGGCATTGGAAAATAGCAGAAGGTCAATGACAGACTTCTCGTTAACAGTAGGCAACTTAACACAACAGCAAAATAGTGAAACCTCTCATGAAAGAGATAATAAAATGCCTAAGTACTGTTTATACTGGCGATAACAACAACCAGTAAATAGAACACCCCCTTTTTCCCACATGTAGATCCCCAAAAGAGTAGGCAGGTGCATCCTGGGAAAACTCCCACCAATTCCCCGACACGCTACAATATGTTTATCAAGTTCACCCCCAGCTGGTGTCAAGTTTGGACAAGAAATACACAAAGCAAACTGAATTTGTTGGAATAAGGTTTTATCAGAAAAGGAAACAGCTTGCTGTGAAAACACAACGTAAAACTCAGGCAGACATCTTGGTAGAAAACTATGAACAAAACAGCATATCTGCACCTGTACTGTTTTCTGTTCAATGGATGATAAAGGAATGAACGCACCTTCTTCCACAGGTGGTGGTGCTCTTTGTCAGGGACACACTGTTGAATATGGCCCGACTGATAAAATAATAAGGGGCGCTCCTAAAGTGCACATTACTGCCACCCTCTGCTCTGGAGGTATAAAGTGGAAGTGATTTGCAAACTAAACCCTTTAGAATTATGTTGTGTTGACATAGATTATTCTAGTAAATTTTAAGTTGTTACATGATATGCTAAAACTACATGATTTAAAACGGTTCAACTTCAAAACATGATTTTATGCAGTAGAAGCTACATGTTTGACTTGGGGTAATGTAACAGACACCCAGGTTGCTTTTTTTGAGTGTAGGATTGAAGGCATCATTGGGAGAAAGGAGAATTTACAGTCATTGTGTTAACACCAGTGCATCTGAGTGTGCCTGATGCGTTAGTGATGCGTCTTGTGTTAGTTGGGGAATCTGTATCTCAGACAGGTGTGATATGAACAGTACTACTCTCATGTTTCAGTACTAAATACCTCCTATCAGTGGTGATCTGAACTGCGCTAAAGTTACTAATATAAATAATTGTGTGTATTATATTTTACTTGACATTATACTTGACAGACACTTTTATCCAAAGCGACTTACAACAGGGAAAAACACTCCAGCTCGGGACTGTAGTAGAACTAACAGTGGACACTACGTTCTAGGTGTAGGAAGGTGAAGGTATCTTCAGTGTGTTCAGTCAGAGAGCATGTCAGCTGCCCACTGCTCCTTCATGGATGGGTCAAATGCAGAGGTCACATGTGGTTGTGGTGCACTGTGCTGTGTTAACAACGACAAATGATCACTTTTGGTTTAGGTTTAGGTTTCTCTATCGTCCTGTGTTTAGTGTTTATTATCCAGAACTCCTCCATATGTGGTTTATATGCAGCTCCGATATCCTGGAGGAACATTATATTTTCATTTCACTGTGTACCAGGCTGCTGTATGTGGTTGCAATGACAATAAAAAAATCTCTTGAACCACACACACACACACACACACAGTCTTGTATTACTATCTTCGTGAGGTTTTTCCATAGACTCCCATAATGACTAGATGTATATAATTTTACACCTACACCTAATCCTAACCCTAACCTTAACCTCAGTAACCAAAAGCACATCTTTTACCTCTTTTAGTTTCTCAAATAAAACAAGCACATGTTCTATAAAGTCATTTCTCCTCATGGGGACCTCTCAAATGTCCACACAAAGCCCAAAAAACAGATAAAAGTGATTTTAGGGGACAAAAAGGTCCCCACAGTGCGATAAATACATGAACACACACACACACACAATACAAACACAGACAAACACACACACACACACCCCACTTGCCAACAGGCATGGCTTGAAACATCATTTATCAAAGGGTGGAACAAGCATTACTCTCCTCGTATGATCCGTATTAGACCTTCTCTCTCTCAGTCTCTCTATTTTGATTCATAATTTATATTCTGAAAAGCACAATATCAGCTAATACACACTAGAACACATGACACACCCTCACTTCTGACAGCATGGAATGATGGTGACCCTGAGATGTTTTTATTACAACTCAATTCTATTTCTATTTCTAGTTTCAAATTATATTTAAAACTCCATGTCTAGTTTAAAATGTATATTTTTAATGTATATTTTGTATTTTACTTATTTATTGTTTATTCCATGTGCCTTATTTGTGCCACTGCCTTATTTGTTCTCTGTTCTGTTGTTCTCTGCAGTGAAAAAAAAAACCTGGAGCCACGTCGTCTCGTCTCTCTATGTCTCTATACAGTATATAGCAGAGATGACAATAAAGTTGACTTTGACTTTGAATTACTAATAAATGAATGTAAAATGGATGATTATTGGACGACTAAGGATTGGAATGGGGAATATTATTTCCTTTGTTGACCCTCTTCATGTAGAGCTTGATTAGTTCCCTTAATTGCTGTCGTTATGGGTGAATGTGAATGAAAGCTTGGTTAATTTCTCCTCTTCCACTTCCCTCACTCTCACACTTCCACACCAACTTCCTGCAGCTCGACGGCGTGTGATCGTGAGTAAGAAAGCTCATCAAGTTTGGTTAATAAGACACACTAAAGAGAGCAGCAAAAGCAAATCACAGCAGCTTTAATTAATTAGCTGCTCGTTAAACAGGCCCCTGACTTCATTTACAAACTTCTGTTCATTAGCTACACCAAGGTACCGAGCTCAGCGCCCTCAGGCAGTAATGATACGGCTGAACATGTGAGCAGCAACCGAAGTCTCCAACCTCGAATATGGAAGAGATGGTGTATCTACATTTAATATGCTCCTGTCCATAGTGTCCATTTGCCTAGTTACAGGACCGTCTCTCTGCAGCAATTTGGGGTTAAGGGTCTTGATCAGGGCCCAGTGGTGGTAGTGCTGGAGGTAGGATTCAAACCCACAACCTCTTGGTCCAGAGGCAAGTGTCCTAACCACTGGACCAGCACCACCCCACATGCATGCATTTTAAAACACGCTCAACATGCCCTTAGAAAACAAGTTATTGCAGAGAGAGAGAGAACAAGAGAGAGAGAGAGAGAGAGTGTGTGTGTGTGTGTGTGTGTGTGTGTGTGAGAGAGAGAGATAATCTTTTTAAAGCTGCAGGAATTCATACTTGGTCGCGCTCAACAGTGAAGTCAAGTTCAAAAGATGAAGAGGAGTGAATAAGTTTTAGATGAAACAGTCGAGCAGATTAACGTGAATTGACATCATCAGTAAAGACAAGGTTTTTAATTAGATGGTGTGAAATCTGCAGCACATTATTACACACAGATCACTCCGACCCCTTCACAAGTTACTGCTCCTTCGCCTGCTTTACCTACACAGATAAAAGTAATCGAGTCTCTGACTGTGATGACTGAGAAATCAACAAAACCTACCGCACACACTCATCAAAGCAGCTTTCATCTCCACACCACTCTACAGCATATAGAGATCAGAGGTGTAGAGAGAACCACACACACACACACACACACACACAGCTGATCAAGGGAAATACTCCTCACAAAGGAAGTGAGTACACTGTTAAGAGTTACACGTCAACCTTTAGTACCTTTAGTGTGTAAAGATACTGATTTCATGGTGAAGTGCTAAAGAAGTCGAGTCAATACTTCAACTCTTACTAGAGTCTTTTTAAACATGGATCTATACTTCTACTGGAGTGAAGAATGCGTGGACCTTTGACGCCTCTGAAAATATCTCATTGTTAAGTTTTAAAATATCTGATAAGAACAGCACCTCATGTAAACAGTACTAAAATATAGTGTGTGTAAGATGTAAAATAAGAACCATACTAAAATATTTAATATAAACTGTGCTCAAATATCTCATACTAACATATCTGATACCAGTCCTACAGTATATCATACTAGAGGTGTGGAAATTAATTGCATAATTGATGCATCACGATGTAGAGTGGACCATGCAGTGGCAGACCATAATCAATAATGACGGATATTTTCATCCGGCGGTCCGTTGTCCCCTAGTAGTCAGTGGCAGCATTGCAGGTGGTCCATGAGATGCAGTAAACTTTCACTTCTGAAATCACTACATTTTTTTCCTTTTTTCATTTTTCAAATCATTTCCAGATGATTTCAGCATCTTTATGAATAATGAATTTAATCAAATATCTAAAAAGTAATACAGAAAATACTCCCTCCTACACTTGTGCTGCTTACTGAGTGCTACAGCAGCAGTTGAAAACTCCTTAGTTATATCATAATGACACTGCTTGATGATTTTCTGGCTACAGCATATAAATTAAAGTTAAACAGAACAACTATGGCTGGCCAATCTGCATGCAATGTGAAGCAATGTAGAAAAACTGGTGGCATGTATCGTAATGCATCAAGATATCGTATCAAATCGAATTGTGAGACCAGTGAAGGTTGACACCTTTAATCACCAGTATCTCAGATCAGCTGTTTCTCTTAGTTGAGCAGCTGAATAGAGCTATTGACTCTACAGAGCTGCGCATCAACCCTGCCTCTACACAACACAACACGACCGATGCTCTCAAACACAATGAAAAGGCAGGAAATTCCACTAATTATTTCTTGACAAGCTACAGCTGTTAACTGAAAACCGTCCAGGTGAATATCTCATATGAGTGTGAAAAGCTGTCATCAAAGCAAAACTAAAATATCAAAGATTTTCTGCTTTATTTAACGCTCTTTCGTGAACTGCATAATGTGTGTTCTTTCATCGTTTTCATGTTGCCATTGTTAATATATATATCATTTCACTTCACATTTCTCTTTTATTGAATGAGAAGGCGCTGATCTGATACTGCCTTGGTGCATTTAGGTGTTGGTTTTCAGGTTTAGCTGGTAAAAGAGAGTCTGATGCAGCTTTACACTAAAGATCAGCATCTCTCCAGGGTCACAACAGCGATGGAAGCGGCAGCAGCATTGATCACGAAGCAATAGTGGTGTTTTGTGAAGTGTTTATTTCTTACATACTCTACACATCTCAGCACCAAGGAAACCACACGCAGAGCCCTCAGACCCGTTTCTGCTTTTCTGACTGCTGCCTCCAACATTTTCAGCAGCGTTTCCCTCCTCAGCCTCTCATAACTGCTCATAACACTCAGAGGAAATGCGTTGAGTTGAGTCTCTGATTGTAGTGGATATTTTAGGGATGTTGAGTTTGGAGGCAAGCTGTTGTCCCTGAAGCAGTGAGCTGTATTATATCACATACACACAGCGGTTAGAAATTCCACAAACTGCTCTTTAAATAAAAGTATTTCAAATGTTAAAGAATTCAGTTTTATATAAACAAATGCAACCAAAAAACATGCAACTCTCAAAGACTAGACGTTAGCACGTTCAGTGAGGGAGTATTTGTGATTGTGAACACAGCACAACACACAGTGCACCACAACCACATGCATGTGAACTCTGACCCATCCATAAAGAAGCAGTGGCAGCTTTTTGGTACCTTGCTCATGAGTACCTCAGTGGTACTTCTACCAGTCTGGGACTCAAACAGGCAACCTTCCAATCACAGGGTGAGCTCCCTGACCATTACACTACCAACTGCCCCAGCAGCCTCAGCTGTCTGTCTTGAGCTGGCCGAGCAGTGTAATGCTGTATGTGTTTATCTGTAACACACATAGAATTCAGGAGAAGCATCCCTGACAGGGACTCTAAATTTGCCGCGGTGCTTGCTACGGCAGCACATATACTAAAATTGGAACGATAAATTGGCTCCGTAAGGTGTGAATGTGTGTGTGATTGTGTGAGTGTGTGTGCCCCACGGTGTGTTGGTGCCTGCCCAGGGTTGTTCCTCGCCTGCGCCCGCAAGTTCCTGGGGTAGGCTCCGGTTCCCCCGCGACCCCGGTTGGGATTAAGCAGTTCAGATAATGACTGACTGACTGACTGACTGACATCCCTGACAGGAACCTTGAGCGCCCCCGTGACACAGAAGACTGACATCTGCAATAAAGAGTTCCTCTTCAAGTCTTCAAGTTTCTCTTCGTCTGACACTGATATTTCAAAAAGAGTTTCTGCTAAATACACAGCAAAAACGTGTCAGTGTGAAAGCTCCTCCTGCTCTCAAAACTAGAAGTGCTGTTTCTTTCATTTACTGTCAGACCCCGCAGCAGGAACATACCGGTTTTACCTTCTCCTGCTTTTACATCAAACATTTCTGCTTTGCTGGACATTGTGGACTTTCATCTTCTGTTCAGTGAGCAATTGGAGAGTGAGAGGAGTTTCAAAGTCAGAATCAAAGTAAACTTTATTATTTGTGCTGCAAGTAAACTCTCTCAGCCTCTTGTACTTTCATGCACAGCGTTGACGTGGATGGACAACCGTCTGCAGGTTTTGATTTACATTCACATTTACAGCATTTAGCAGACGCTCTTATCCAGAGCGACTTACACTTCCTAAATACAGGGACCGTTCCCCTGAGAGCAACTTAGGGTTAAGGGTCTAGCCAGTGTTGGTAATGTCAGATGTCGGATTTGAACCCACAACCTCTTGGTCCAGCGGCGAGTGCCCTACCACCAGCATGTGTCAGCAACACATAATTCATAATTCATAACAGTGTTGCAGATGTTACGTGTGCACCAATGACTGTGGTGGCTTATCTTTTAAAAAAGCTGAAACAGAATTATTCTGACATGTTGGCTCTTTAATGAATGACTGCTCATGATGATTAAGAAATGAAAAGAATTCTCAACTGACCGGGAGCTTTCATTGTTCTTCACTGCAGCAACTGGGCGATGAGTTCAAATAAAACGCTTCTCCTTCTTCATCTCACACACATGCTAGTGCGTCTCACAATGTCCTCCATCTCCACATGTGACATTCTAATCATTTGAGCTGCTGGATTCCGGCGTGTGATGACAATAGCACGTATGAAAACCTTTGATAATGAAAACGAATGACATTTTCACCATAATCTCATTTTAGTTGAGATGCTGTAGTATGTGGCTGGAATGGGAAATGACACCACTCAGGCTCTGACAATTTGATTGAGGTTGTGAGAGGCCCGTTTAGAGAGAAAGCGAGATTGAGAGCGAGCTGCAGTGAGCTGCATTACCACAGCAGTGAAAGGCTTATTAACACAGACTGATGTGATTTAGGATGGTGACTGCTGTGTCCCTGGAGAGAAGCCACATCAGGAGCCAGTTTTCACTTCTTACTATTCTTTAGTTTTTATTACTGACATAATTAAAGAACAAATTAAATATATTAATTAAACGTAATGAGTGTAATTTATGCACACCAACTGCATAGCTTTTATTTTGAAGGTGAAAAATGCAAAAACATACATATCTTTAAAAAGTGCTTTTGTTGTTAAAAGAATGTATTGGCAAAAATAAAATAATATAAAGATATAATATGCCCTGCTCTGCACATTTATAGCTTAACCATTACATCTAGTATTGTCAGTAGGAGCTCATCAGTACTAGACAATTGTCTGTTTTTCAAATGAAGTTCAGTTGAGCAGAGTTGAATACTAGGGCGGGGTTCAAAAAATCGATTCACCGATCAATATCGATTCTCGTTCGAAAAATACGATATCGATTTAAAAATTCACGGATCGATCTTTTCCTGCGGCTGTGCACTACTTCTCGCGACCGCGCAAGGAGAGCTGTAAAAACGTGAGAGCGGCGAAACCCAAACCAAACAGAGCCATGGCTGAAGCTGCTCCGCTCAAATCACCGTCTGGCCTAAAGGCCGATGTTTGGCAACACTTGGGTTTTAAAACAAGTTATTTTATAACCAAGCAAAACTAGTATTGACGCAAAGAAATCTCTAAATAAATCCATATCGAATCGAATCGAGAATTGAATCGGATCATGACCTTGTGAATCGGAATCGAATGGATTCAGGAAATCAGCTACAATACCCAGCCCTATTGATTACAGTCTGTTGGTTCAGCCCTTTAGTGATTTTAAATTCCAATTCGTCATGTGGCCCCTTGGGAAAATTAATTGGCCTTCCTGCTGTAGAACATCACCGGTAGTACAATGGTTTCTCCAACTTTATTCTCTGGACACTTAGACCCTGTGTTAGCTTTTATAAAAGATCATGTTCATTTTTACTTCTAATGACATTTCCAAACTCATATATTCACCAGACAGGCTGAACAGACAGACTAACATTTTAATAATTAAATGTAAGTTAATTTTGCTTTGCAGTAAGTTATAATATTTGATGTACCTCTACCTGATCTCTACCTGTTGTGTTTATCTGCTTGGCATGTTCAGCATCCTTGTCTATTTTTGAGCATGATCTTATTTTATTCTCAGCTCCTCACGGTCTTGTCATGTTCATCACGTGATGCTTATCGCTAGGTTAAAACCCTGTGCTGTTGGGAGCAAGCGGCATTAATGATTTGTAGGTTGAGCGTTTCCCCATTTGGCATCACCAGTGTAACCTACAGCTATACGGAGTGTGTGATGTAGAGTGTGGAGTGTGTAGACTGCTGTTAGTGAGTGAAAGTGAGTAATTGTCATTGTGAACACGCCACAGTGCACCACAACCAAATGTGACCTCTGCATTTGACCCATCCATGAAGGAGCAGTGGGCAGCAGGGGATGGTACCTTGCTCATGAGTACCCCTGGATTCAAACCTGCGACCTTTTGATCATGGGGCGAACACCCTACCGTTACGCCACCAGCTGCCCCTGTTAGAGTTGAACTAATACCAATATTGTCAAATGAAATGAAAACTCAAGCGTCCCAGCAGCTAAACTCCCCAACTTCCTCACCAGGCTACGACTGGACCATCAGCAAAACCTGCAACACACACTCATCAAAGCAGCTTCCATCTGCACTCACACACCCGAGCATGTTCAGATCACATGTGCAGGGTGACAACTCCAGCTGCTACTGCCCCTCCTCACCACTAGGGCTGCTAGTGACTTTGATTTAAGCTAACTTAAGTGAGTGATTATTTGTGATTGTGAACACAGCACAGCACAGGGTGAACCACAACCACATGTGAGCTCTGCATGTGAGCAGTGGACCGCTGATGTGGGCAGCACCCGGGGATGTGGGTACCTCAGTGGTACCTTTATTGGTCCAGGACTTGAACCAACAACCTTCCAAACACAGGGTCAGTACCGTAACCATTACTCTACCAAACGGCCCACAGATCTCTGTGACGTCTTTTCTTGTTTATCCCAGTTATCACTAACCTCTGCCTACGATGCTGGACTGTGTGTTTTGCTCTGCCCTCATTGTCCTGCGTGCTCTGGTTTGACCCTTGCCTCTTATTAAGAATGTCAATATGGGTTTCCTGCGTTGCTTGACTTGCCGGCTTCTTGTTTTGACTTCCCAACACGTTGCTGCCTTTACCACTGAGACTAAATAAAGATGCAAATGCAAATGAGTTGGAGTCGTGTGTTCCAGGTGAAGACAACCTGAAAACACGTCAAGTAAAACAGAACCGTTCCTTAAAATAAAATGAGTCCAGGAAGAGTTAAACAGCGCTCATTAGTACCTGCATAAAACTGGGTTATGGGTAGGGTTAGTACTTACATATCTGATCTGAACAGTACTAAAGTGTCTGATCTAAACGGTTCTAAAGTGTCTGATCTAAACGGTACTAAAGTGTCTGATCTAAACGGTTCTAAAGTGTCTGATCTAAACGGTTCTAAAGTGTCTGATATGAAGAGTTCATAAGTACTTTGTGAATGTTTCTGGTAGAAATAAATAAATTCTTGCCCTAAAATAAAGTTTTTCTGTTTTTTTAATCAGATTTCTCGAATTCCCTTGATATCAGGAGTGGTGAGTACCGGACTGCAGCGCGGATCAGCACCGTGTTGATGTGGAGTAACTGGAACATGCTTGGTCTGTTGTGAGTGCGTGTGGATGGTGATGTGACTGATCTAATATTAGCGTCACATAAAAGAGTTGTGTTTTTGTGGAGCTGCAGCTACTAGCTGTGTTGCTTCACCTCTCGCTCCTGCTTTGTCAGTCGTCAGTGTGCTACACCTCTACACATCTATAAATACATTTTTCAGCAAGATGCCAAAGTTTCTGTAAGAAGATTTAACTTCTGAACAGAACACATGCTGAGAAAATGGAAAAAGGCATCTTTTGTTCAGCTGAAAGAAGAGAAGGAGTGAACGCATGGAGGAGAGAAATTACCTCAGATAAGAGCAGGTCTGGCCAAAAATGTCCAATCTTCCAACCGCACCATGACACAAAGAGCAAACAGATGAATCCATTATCTGCACTTAGCGTTCTGCAAGCTGAATATCTCATTTCACTTCAGTTGAATAGAAAACCACACACAGGCAAGAATAAAAAGGGTTTAATAGTCGTATATTAAAAATACAAAATAAAAGCAAGTACATGGTGTTATAGAAAACAAAAGTACAGACAATTATAGTGTCTATTACATTTACTATTAACCCTTTCCACTGTGTTCACACTTACACAAAACCATTAATTACACAGTGTACAATAACTATTTACATTCAGTACAGCTGAAATCGTCCAGTAGAAAACTTTTGCATAAAATACAGCAGTGGGACGTTCCTTTATTACGCTTCTGTGACAGTAAAATTGGTTAAATATGTGTGTGGTGTTGAGTGAGAATGTGAAGAAAACACCAGACACAAGCCATCACAAGCCAGACACAAAATCATCACTTAAACAACATGACAAATATTTCTATTTTCAACTGACTAATTGTTCATTCCTTCATTATTTGAACTGCTTAATTGATTTTATACGAAGCTGATGACATTTTATTAGTAACACGTTTAAATAATCGCAACAAATATTTTTCCTCACTGTCCCTATATCAGTGCTGCATGGATGATCAGGGATCAACGCTGACCCTTTTTGCTAAGCTCCAGTCAACACATACATTTTTAAAACTAAACAGCAGAGTTCAACTCGGACTCTAAACAGGTTTAGTGCATAATTTAGCAGCAAGGATGTGAACGCGTGGGAGCAGCCGAGACGATGAGAAAAGTTTGAGTGTGTAAAGTCTGGATGTTGATGTTGATGTTGGAATCTAAGTGAATGGTTATTTGTCGTTGTGAACACAGGAGGCAGTTTTTAGCAGCACCGGGGGAGCAGTGCTTGGAGACGGTACCCTGCTCAAGAGAACCTCAGTGGGACGTTTTTGGACTCATCGAGACCTGATCATCTCATTTTATTTCTCCAATGATTTTTAGAGCTTCTCTTTGTGCAGTTCCATAAACACATCAGATAACAGGGGAATAAAAGGTGAGATGATAATATCCGTAAGGGGAAAACATTGTTGTTTAGATAAACTGACCAGCCGATAAAGTAATATATGAATCAACTGAAAAGTCTGTGATTTCCAGCTCTGCTGCTCACTGGTCAAACATCTCAATTTGGAGCTGTGTTGTCAAGGCCACTCACCATGACAACGCAAAGCTGGGATTTCACAAAAAAAACAAACATGATTTTTCAGTGCCTGTATGAGGTGAGCATGCAGCATGGAGTGTGTGTGTGTGTGAAAGCCTGGCCATGCCCCAGTGTATATGTGGATATACACAAAATAATCTCACAACTCTGGTAGAAAATGAAAAGTGAGGCTGAAGTCTGATAGAACGGGCGACAAAAAGCCGCTCCCAGACGTCCTCGAATCTCCTGCAATCTCTCTTTCTTTTCTTCCGTCACTAGATTTTCTATTTTGGAATGAGAATTCTGATTTCAACCTCTTAACTCTGAGCCATGTTAGAGGCTTCACCTGAGCTGCTCAGAATAAACACACAACTCAGAAATGTATAACACAGTTAGTGTATAATTTGCATAATCAGTGAAGAAACGCAGTTTTTCCAGCACCTTTATAAAAAACTTTAGTTGCTATAACAGGTTGTGTGAGTGAGTTTAAAAGGTTAGAATAATATGAAAGATTATGTAATTACTGCTTCACAGGTGCAAATTTCTGATTAGACTGAGCCATTTTACTGAATGTAACATGCAAAAAGGAGGTTTAGTGGCAGCACATCTCAACAGAAGCTCTTCTTGTGGTAAACGCTGTAATATCAGTGAGCATGTCCTCGTTCTGTCCCTCAGCAGGAGTGTGTTCCGCTTCCTCTGACCACAGCCTCACGCTTGCGTCATGTTGAACGCTGCACACTTTCATCTTCACGTCTCTCCACCTGCTTCATGTGCCTGTCCACACTGAGAGGATCCTGAGCTGCACAAAATCTCTCCTGAGCTTCTTCCTCTAAGCAGGTTCTAACACTGCACTAGTGCATCTCAAAAAATCGGAATGTCATGTACGAGGTTATTGGTTTTTATTATTGAATTCAAAAAGGTAAACTGTCAGACGCGCTCTATTCATTACATGTAAAGCAAAACATTTCAAGCCGCCTTCTCTTTAAGAGGTTGCTGATTACAGCTGACAAATGTAAATAACTACAGCATATCTTTGCAGTGTCTTCAACATATTTTTCCCATTTGTGACCCTCCACGGCAAAACCAGTCGCTTGTCGCAAATTTGAGTTACTATGGGAATAAATCAAGCTTCAAAACGATACCTATATGAATGAATGGGACGACATATGACTGAGATATCAACATTCAAAGGAGTCGGGTTTCTCCTGTCACGCCAAGTGAGAAACTGAGAAATCTGCCTTTGAAGTTGACTATCGCCGTAGCACTCACAGACGCTTGGTGCGGTCGCGGCTACGTTTGCATTTACGCTAGCCTACGCTGCATTCACAGCCACACGGATAGCCTACCTGCGTTAGGTTAACTGAACTCGGGAGACGGAGATGGATTCCGGAGAAATATCTTCACGCTAGTCAACCAGTGGATTTAGCGTAAATATTGAAGTAGAGCGGTCAAAACACAAACTTTTAACATTCTGCTGGAATTGAATTCCTCACCTCAAGAAAGTCACGTTTTTAGGATGGAAAGGTTTTTCAGCCAAATTGATTCACAACAGTACAGTATAGACCTTCCACTGTTTCAAAACACTAAAAACAAAAAATCCAACATTTTACCCCACGCAACATAAACGCTCGTTTTTCTCGGAAACCTCCATTGCGACAAGCGACTGGTTTTGCCGTGGAGGGTCACAATTGTGCAGCAATATCCACATTCCTCTATTAGTTACTAGTACAAAAATACACATTTCAAAAATCTTTGTCTTGCAGCAACCACCTGTCACACGCACACTGATCACGTGACCGACACGAGGACCCGGAAGTAGACGGCACGATCGGGAAGTATAAAAGAGGCTTTTTCTCGTGACTAACTGCTCAGTCATTGAGTCATTAGCCCATCTCTGATTCTCATCGGCTTCAACTGTGAGTACTCCAGTTACCTGGTTATCTCCTCGACTGAGTGTGTGCCCTTTAGAACGCGGATTCTGGTGGGAATCCTTACTCTTTGTGTTAGAGAGCTCTTATGCCAACTTAGCTTAACCATCCACGCTACACGGGCTAACGGCTAACGGCTAACGGCATGCATTTTTGTCAAATCCTAACCAGATCCCTGACACCACCGAAGCAAGTTCCATGAATGTGACAACGCACTGGGAAATCAACGTATGATTATTTAAGATGTGTAATTGTTGTGGATGTGGATCAGCTGAGATAAAGACACAGAATGAGCTGCACTTAAGTTTCTCCTCTAAGCCTTGGAGCCGCAAGTGCAAACTCGAGTCGTGCTCCGCTGTGGCTGCAGTGTGTAGCAGTTAGTGGAAATTTGCAGCTGCTTCTGGTGGTGGTGCTCTAGTGGATTCTTGCCTCTGGACCAAGAGGTCATGGGTTGAAATCAAATCCTCCAGCACTATCATCACTGGGTCACTGAGGAAGACCGTTAACCACAAGTTGCTGCAGGGAGACTGTCCCTGAAATTAGGAAAGGGACGTCGCTCTGGATGAGAGCATCTGCTAAATGCTGTTAACACTTCTCACTGGTTTCCAGCTTCGGCACCGGCACCAGTGCAGTGTAAAAGGTGTAAGTGAGAACTGTCTCTAGACCTGATAAAAAATTTCAGTGCAAAAACATGGCACCAGTTCTAAAATGGGAGCAAGTACCGTAACGGCACCGACAGCAGCTCAAGGCAGTGATATTAAGGTACCAGAAGTCTCCCTTTCCACTGAACCCTAACTTCACTGCTGTGTCACTCGACTTGCTTCTCTGGCCACTTCTGTAGACTTCCAGGATTTCGTCCTGCAGGTGAACTCTCCCTGCACCCTTGCTAGTTTGGATTTTGCTATTCTGCGTGTGAGTTTTACAGAAGGTCGCTAGGGTTGTAAAAGCAGGTGCTGAGCTTCCCGTCAGAACATTTCCCCGTCTATCTCTTCTTTAGTGCATGACAGCACAGCTGTGTGCTGATGGATGCATGGAGGACAGAGTCCAGCATGATTTAAACATCATCTGCAGCTGCTGCTCTTCTCCGATCGTATCTACATAGAAACCAAAACGGTGAGAATACGTGTGACGTCAATACGGAGCGAGTGCTGACGTTTGGGAGGAAATATACAGCGTGCATATGCTGAATGTGGAATAAATGTGCATGACATTTAGTAGAGGGGGCAAGCTGACAGATGCAGCAAACCACTGGTGCTTTTAGATTAGAACACTTCCTCCAGAACACGGCTGCAGCGATTAGCCGACATAATGATGATGGTGATTGTAAAAGTTTGTTGCTGCAGGGACAGTTGGTAGTGTAATGTTTAGGGAGGTTGCCAGTTCAAGTCCCGGAGAGGTAAAGGTACCACTGAGGTACTCATGAGCAAGGTCCCGTCTCCAAGCACTGCTCCCCGAGTACTAACAAAAAGCTGTCCACTGCTCCTTCACGGATGGGCCAATGCAGAGCTCACGTGTGGTTGTGGTGGACTGTGTGCTGTGCTGTGTTCACTTTAATGCACTTAAATTCTAGTGTTGTCACATCATACTATAAAACTAAACAAATTTTAATTTGTAATGCAGGGGCAGCATCACTTTCACTGCCTGCTTTAACTGAAGACGGCAAACCTTGTAGCATTTCAATACAAGTTGAACGCAGCCGCTGCAAGGTAAAGTCGTTATTTCACAGCAGCATTGTGGTCATGTGTGAGCGTCTAAAAGGCAGCAGTACCTGTATTAAAGCTGAGTGTTGCATTAGACCTTTTATTCGAAAGTGAAAGTGAGTGATTATTTGTCCTTGTGAACACACCACAGCACACAGGGCACAACGACCACATGTGAGCTCTGTATTTGACCCCTCCGTGAAGGAGCAGTCGACAGTTTGGCAGCATCCGCGAAGCAGTGCTCATGAGTACCTCAGTGGTACCTTTACCGCTCTGGGGCTTGAAGTGGTGACCCTCGATCACGAGGCCAGCTCCCTAACCGCTACGTTACTAACTGCCCTATTTTCAGTGACTTTCTGCTTCATGTATAAGCCACCTGGCTGACATCTCTTCCCACCACCTCAAGTTAAATCCCAGTAAGACTGAACTCTCGTACATCAAAGAGAATCACGTCAGTGACGGCAAGAAACCTTGGTGTCACTCCAGATGACGAACTCTCATTCTCTTCACACAACCTTTCCAGGACCTGCAGACATCTTCTTTACAACATCAGAAAGAGCCGTCCCTTTCTCACCACCAACGCTGCACAGCTACACGTCCAGACTCTGGTCATCTCTAAGCTGGATTACTGCAACTCTCTAATGGCTGGACTTCCACTGAAGGCTACAAGACCACTTCAATTGAACCAGAACGCAGCTGCGAGCGTCTGCTAAATGCTGTACATGTCAATATGCTGGTCAATGCTGGTCATGCAGATGTCAGTTTACTCTCGGCAAACAAGCTCTCATGATCAATACTAACAATCATTCTGAACTGTTAACCTCCTCCACCTGACGTCAGCTGCTCGGTCTGTGGGTTTGAGCAGGTCAATAATTCAGCTGTAAGATGTTTAATCAGTTTAATGGTCTAACTGGCATTGGACAGGACCCCTCCCCTGATTAGCCATGATGGACACAGCAGTCAACTTGTGGTCATTAAAACAGCTTTCCGTTTTGTTCTTTACATAATTTAAATGACATTTTTGACATTTACATTTTAAATGAATGAAAACACAAATTTGCATACTAATTTCTATTTCTTATCGATTTTACGTTTTTATTTTTATTTTGGAGCAGGGCGGTGGTGCAGTGGTGCGTGCTGCTGCCTCACAGTGAGACGGTCGATCCCCGGGTCGGCTGTAGGGAGTTTGCATGCTCTCCCCGTGTTGGTGTGGGTTTCCTCCGGGAGCTCCAAAAGCACGCAATATAGGTTAATTGGTGACTCACCCTTAAAGTTTCAAACTCTTTCACGGCTGGTCATTTTAGTTTGCTTAGTGAATCAGTTATGTGTCAATGTGTGGGTTGTTATATAATCACGTAATTAAAAATCGTCAGATTCGTTAACTATATTTGTTAATATAATCTTTTATTGCAGCTATTCCAGAGCTAGGGCTGGCCAATATCACCTGAAATCGATATCACGATTAACTGCACGTTTTGTGTTGATTATGATTAGTGCAGGAATTGTTTTTGTTTGGGGGTTTGTTTCGTTTTTGTCCTGTTAGTTCACTGGTCAGGTCTGTGCTGTAAATCTGCTCCACTATTAAAGCTGGGATATTGTTTCTAATGTAAGAGTGCATATCATTGTGATGTCAAAATAAGCGAAGGAAACACATACAGAGGCAGAGTCACATGACAAAACACACACACACACACACTAGTATGTTTTTAAGGGGACACTACATCAAAACACACTGTTGAAAGTAGGAACAGAATTGAAAAAATAATCAAAATCACGGCCAACATTGCGTCGATTAGAGGTTCTGGATGTAGGTTTGATTAATTTATTGGCCAGCCACATTCCAGAACCATTTACACAAAGGCACTTTGAGAAACATCACCAACATCCAAGCCTCGTCCAGCTTAAAACGAGCAGAAACGCTGAGCAGAAACGCTGAGCAGAAACGCTGAGCAGAAACGTGGGTTTTTAATGTTAAAAAACGTCCTGATGCTTCTGCAAATTCACTGCTTTAGCAACAGGTAAGTGGTTATGGCTGGCGTGATGTCCGTTTAATTGCACGGCTGCCAGTTCTCCCTCCTGCGAGCGTCACGCCTCGTCCTCCCACACTACGTTCCGGAACCTTCACACGACAAGCCGAGTTCACATCAAAACCCAAACTCCTCCACGGCGCTCTCACCGGACGCCCGACTCTCCATACTTTCTACATACGTGCCAAAAGACATTCTCGCCAAAATGCTGCTGGATTCCTACTAGCCTCAGTGCAGGCCAATGTGTGTGTGTGTGTGTCCAATTAAAACCACGCGCTTTGGGGAGTTTTGGTGCAGAAATCTGTCTCTAACCCAGATCACTTGTTATTAGCGGCTCAGACAAGCTCCTCTCCGGATCCAGATTCGCTTCCGCGGGTCGACGTCGGGGGAATTGGCAGAAATGAGCTGGTCCTGGAAACGAACCAAGCGCTGCTTATTAACGTCTTACTACGTGAGAGAGGACACTGGTTTACATTATTGAATTACAAAAAGGTAAACCTTTATACATGCGATATTCACTATGTAAATATTAAATACACGTGAATATTCCAAGCCTTGTTTTATTTTAATGTTGACCGTTATGACTGACAGCGACAGCAGTTTAAATTCTTATCACTTGAGATATTTGATTTCTGATTTTCATGAGTTCCAGCTGGAATCATAAACATTACAACAAACAAAGGCTTAAAATATCTCTCCTTATACAGTATGTAGTGCATACTGCACATATGAAGGATTTTCAACAAATGAAATACCAAAAACTAGTCATTTCTGCACCATGTTTAATATCTTTTGACATGCACTAATTAAAATACAGCATGTTTTGGGGGTTTTGGTGCAGAAATCCGTCCCGTGTGTCTCTAAACTGACTGCGCTCCAGGTCCCGAGCTCTGATCCGGATCTGCTGCCTCTAATGTGGGCCGGCGTTGGGGGAATTTGGCTGAAGTGAGCTGCTCCAGGAAACAGATCACATGCTGTAGTTTATCTCAGTAAAATATTGTGGAAAAGGTGATTCATTTTATTATAAAGCTAAAAGAGGTAAACTCTCATATGTGTTTTATAAATTCTATGTAGGGTGAAATTTTCCACACCTTCCTTTACGTTAATGTTGATGATTATGATGACTGGAATTGCAATAATAATTATTAAAGATATTCCCAGAGAGGGAGCAAGAAGAAGCAGTTTTGCGGATCTTGGTGATTAAGCTCTTGTTTTAATCCACGTGTCAAATCTGCTCTGAGACGGTGGAAGAAACATGGGATTCTGCAGAAATAAAGCTCATGAAAAACAGGAAACAAACATCATGAAGGAGATTTGCATGAAGCAGGTTCAGCAGCGTATCTTGTCAGGTGTGTCTTGTACTGTATTGCAATTTCACTTCCAGCTTATATTTTATATTCATGTCATATTCCATTCTATTACACAACAACTTACTATTCAAGGCACTGCTTCTGTTGACAGTCAGTAGTACAGACCTCCAGGGGGTGTATATTCATATGTAGGTTTTAATCGACCTGTATTTTCTTTTATCTGTTTATTTAATGATTACTGTCATTTATATTGGGGTGCCAAGTATGCATTACCTTCCTTCCTCAGTAAAACTGATTCTGAAATATTTGCCTTTAAACAGAGTGAATAAAGCAGAGATGAAGGTTTACCTTTAATTTAAATAACAAAAAAGTGACCTTTTCCAGTTTTGTTGTGATGCACTCGTCTGTGTGTGGAAGCTCCTTGGGGTGAGAGTTAGCGCTCTTCAAGCTTGAGAGTTTCACACAGAGATTCTGATGAAATTTGCTCCAACACACACATTCAACAGCACACACACACTCCCTGCGGCAGCAAGCCGGACATCAGAAGCAGGACTCCGGGACAGGCCGCTGCCTGCCGAGCGAGGTGCTGCAGTACCGGTTCCTCTGAGCGTACGAGCTCCTATCTGCAGCAGTGACGCTCTTCTGAAGTGGAACCAGCGGCCCGTTCCTCTGCAGGGAAACTGTCCTCTTGAGACTCAGTTCCAGACGGTTCTGGATGCTGGAGGAGCTGTGCGCTCGCTTGATGTCTGTTGCTCCGGTCGAGGCATTCCGATTATCTCTGCCGCTGAACGAGACCTTTGTGTTGCTGATTTTGTGAAGGCCGTTGATTTTCCTCTCCGCCGTCCCAAATCCGTTTCCATTCAGGGTGCCGTTGGAGAAAGACAGCTTGGTGGAACCCTTATTGGCCAGCATTCTTCCTCGTCCCGGCTCCTCAACACCTCCGTTCTTTGAGACATCGTCCTTCCTGCCAGTCTTCAGAATTGATGTAATGCCGTCTCGACTCCGAGCCTCCTCCCTTTTCTTTCCGTTTGCTTCGTCCAGTTGGCTGTGACTCTTGGCAACACCGCTTTGCTGGCCCCACACTCGCTTTAAGGTGGAGTCTCGGCTGGCAGGTGCGCTGTTGGCAAGGCTGGTGCCCATCCCAGTGCCCGTGCCAGGTCCTGAGGAGACACCAGACGTGAAACTGGGCTCTCTCGTCTTTCCAGGCAGCTCTGGTTTGCTCTTCTTCAAGCTCCTCTCGTCTCGTCCTGTGGTGTCACCGTTACTGATGGTAGTTCTGTCTGGAGCTGGTCTGCTCTGGCCTTCAGGCACCCTGGCACCGAGAGGGGAGTCAGGGCCCCGGAAGCTGGCCCGGTCGGTGCTGCTGCTGCCACTGGGGGAGCCAGGCGAGTCTGCGTCCTGCATTGTAGCCCGGACAGGAGCTGGACTGGACACCAGGCCCACGATGGGCTCCCTGGTGCAGCGCGGACGCCGGCCCGACTCCAGGTACTCCACCAGCTGCCCGGGCCGAGGCGAGGACGTCTGTGGACTGCAAACCGACTTCTTCTGGTCTTTAGAACCGAAAGACCAGCGCAGGGGGCGAACTTTACCCATACTGTCTTTGTTCTTGTTGGGCGAGCGCATGCTAACGCTCCGGACTTGAGTGCCCCGAACAAACGGCCTCGACTCGAACCCATCTGGAACGCAGAGAGCAGAGGGAATGACAGAGTGTGTATAAAATGTATATCATTAATATGAATTACAGTGTGTTGCTGTTTATACTAATTGGAAATCATGTTCCAGGATTCAGTCTCTCTGCAGCCACGTGGGGTTAAGGCTGTTGCTCAGGGACACAGTGGTGGTGGTGATGGATTCTAAAACAGAACATGACCTGTTGGTCCAGTGGTGAGCATCCTAACGTCTAGAGCACCACCACCCTGTACACCCCATCTCACCATACAGGCTAGAACTGTGAAGAATTCTATGCTAGTCCTTCTCAACAGCGCAATGGTAGAAGGACCAGCATGGAAATATTCCTCAATCAGCCCTTTACTTTAAATAAAGACTTACGTGGTCTAACTCTAGAGTGCGTTTCTGCAGATCAAGAGGTTGAGGTTTCAACACTGAATGAAACCCTTAGCCCCAGGTTGTTCCAGGGAGACCGTCTCTGTAACTAGGAGAAGGACGTTGCTCTGGATAAGAGCAGCTACTGTGCATGCTGTAATGTAAATGTCAGTGATCTGATGAGGATATGGCGAATAGACAGACGCTTACAAACTCCCAGCGGACGGGTTAGGCGGCTGTTGGAATGCTCGCGATTCGGACAGGGGTCTGGTTAGGATTTGAACCGAATGCCTCACTTTCACAATTCGACAGTGATCTGGTTGTAACGAATTGCTACTCATTAGCCCTTGTAGCATGGTTGTTAGCCCAAACGCAGCTGAGAGCGCGAATAGGAAGGATGGCCACGCGAGTTGTTTTAAGAACTCTCTTACACGAAGAGTTAGGACTACCACAATAACCCGAGTTCTAACAGCACACACTCTATCAAAGAGATAAACCCAAGACCTGGAGCACTCACAGTTGATGCCGAAGTGAATCGGAGAAAGGCCAGGTTGACTCAATGGCAGAGCTATTCGCCGCGAGGAAGTGACTCCTTAAATACCCTTTGAACCGCGACCGGCCGCGTCCCAATCCAACTACTGGCCACGGAGCGGAGTGCGCGTGACAGTAAATGTGAGTATAACATGCAGGTTAATCAGTTCTATCTGCCTGCGTCTCGTGCCGTAAGAGAGGAAACTCTCACCAGCATCTTCCTCGCCGTGCTGCTCGCTGACCGCTGGGCTGGTGGGAGTCTGGGGTTCGGGTCCCGAGGAGCTGCTGGAGGTCTTGGTTGCAGGGCTGGAGGTTTGACTCTTTCCGCTCAGAGACGTCAGCCGGATCAGCCAGTGGTCTGACACTGAGGGACTGTAGGAGCCTGCAGAACAACGTCCAGGAGAAGTCAACTTCAAGCCTTTAAAAATACTGTCGTTAGTAATTAATAGGTTTTTCCTAATTAGTAATGCCAAACATGAAGTGTAATTGCTCAGTGCTAACAGTGTACCTTCGAGCGTCATTATCCACTATCACACTGTCAACTAGATACAGTAGTTAATGTAGGGCTGGTGGGTTTAACCTCAAATCAACACCATATATTAATTAACATTTTGTGTTGATTACAATTAATAAATGATCATTCTGTTTCAAGCTTTTTTGTTGTTCTAACAGTTCCCTGACAAGGCTTGTAAATACAGTCAGCTCTTAATGCTGGGCTATTTATTCTAATGAAAGAGTGCATCGAACACATGCATTTAAAAGTGAAGGTTGAGTTTGAGGTTGAGGTTTGAGGTGGACGTGATGCTGACCGTGTGGAGGGCAGCAGGCTGACCAGGCCGGGATGGTGTTGCGTCTCTGATAGAAGAGGATGTAAGCAGGGCGAGTACACACATCTCCCTCACTCACCACCTCTACACTGCTGTCGTCATAACCGTACCACCGACCATCCAGAGAGTTCCTGCAGTACGCTGCATTAGCACACACACATTGCAGCCAAAACACACACACACAAAATGACAGACTCTCAACTGATATATGTCAGGCGTACACACACAAAGAGCCACATTTACAGCCACTTGTGTAACAACATGGCTATTGACCTGATTACACGAGACGGGAAAATACAATATTAGAAATGCTGCTAGAAACCAGCGTGTATAAAAACTGCTTTAATGCAATCGCGGGAAACAGTCACAACATAACAGCATCAAGACAAGCATGAGTGTCCTAAAGATTACTGCAACAATCAATTACACATTACAATTACACACATCAGTAATAATGTCTACAATCACAGCAGCTCTGCAGCTTCACATACCGGCTCTCAACCACTGCACTGTACAGCTATATTTTATGTATGGTATATATCTTTTATTTTTAAAGTGATAAAAGGTTTTTGTATCAAACTAAACAGCTGCAGTTTGTCTTTATTTTCACATGGTTTTAGACGTAGTATTTCACTTGTTCATAAAGAAGAGAGAAAACCCTTGGAAAGCTTTAAAGTTAGAAAAGAGCTGGTGCTATAACCACACAATAAAACACTCTTTTATGCTGGATAAAAGCACAACAGGCCACTGTGAATCAGAACACACGCACTGAACAGATAGAGTTTATAGAACAATTTTGTTCAACCCTGTCTTCCAACTGATCAAACCTGATTCTTCACCTCTAAATGAGAAAAACTTGGAAAACAAGCTTACAAAACTCCTGAAGAGTCCACCATAAAGCACCCCTTAATAATGAATCAATCCCGTTACTGTCAATAGTGCTGCACAGATGCTTGGATTATTATATTTATATTTTAAAAGAAGTCAAAATGAAATGTGAAATTCTTCTATAGTCTGAAAAAACAACAACTGAGCATTAAATTACTGCTACGGTGCTGGTACGTACCGGTGTAGTGGCCACCGTGCAGGCCCCCGTGGTGGTTACATACAGCGTACAGGTCGTAGAGGAAGTTGTTGGGCCGCCGCTTGCCCCCTCCGCTCTGCCGTTTCCTCCCCGGACCCGCCGGGCTGCGGTCGCCCCGCTCCACCACGTGGGGCGCCATGTCCAGGCCGGCGAGGGGGAAGCGCACCAGCGTGGTCAGCTTGTTGCGGCGCTCGCCCACCTGTCGAAAGCGCTTGAGGTGGACCACCAGAATGTCTGGCAGCGTCCACAGGCTCACCTGCACCGTGCCCTGCTGCAGCTGCCGGCAGTGCGGACATTTCCACGCGTCGTCTGGCGCCAGCTGTGACCACAAAATGGCAAAAAGAGAGCAAGAGAAATTCATTCATTCATTAATCCCAAATGGGGTCACTGTGGGACCGGAGCCTATCGCGGGAACTTACAGGCACAAGGTAGGGAACAACCCTGAGCAGGCACCAACACACCGCAGGGCACACACTCACACTCACACTCACATTCACACCTTACGGGGCTAATGTAGAATTAACCTATACCGCATGCTTTTGGACTGTGGGAGGGAACCAGAGCACCTGGAGGAAACCCACACCAACAAGAAAGGCCCGAGACCCGACACAGGGCTCGAACCCAGGACCTTCTTGCTGTGGCAAGCTAAATAATCACAATGAAATATGATTATAAGAACAAATTCATCTGATTTATTCTGTCAATTACAGGAGACAGAATCTATCTGACAGAATTAGCTGTTCGTTAGATTCTGTCACTTGTAATTGACTGATAATCATTTAGTTCATCTGATAATTACAAGTCTGCCAAATACAGAATTACAGCCTGATAAATGCTGATTTGCTCCAGACCATTCTGAACGATTTTGCAAGGTGTAGCTTTTAGCTTAAGATTTAAGGTGTAGTTGTCATTTGGGTGCTGTGTGGCAAAACCAAAAAGAGACACAGGGGACGGAAACAACGTAGGAGAGGCACAAGGATTTAATGTCCAAAACAAAAGGAAGGCACAGCAACCAAATCCAACGAAAAACTAAGCACAGTCAAAATGGGCAAAAAATCCAAAATGCAAAAATGGTGCTCAAAACGAGGAAAAAACCGGAACAAACTGAGACGTGGAGGGCTCATGCCCCCGCTGTGGCGATACGACGAGATGAGCCCCTCTGGGGAGTTCTCTACCAGGACCAGAGGCAGCAGACTCTGAAGTCCCAACTCGGGAAAGCAGAACGGATCCGCAGGCGTCTTCCAACGAGAACGTAAATCAGAGGCGGTAACAGTCCACAAACGCGCCACTTTCAGCGGGGCACACGAGCCTGGAGCGGTGGAGACACAAAAATGATGAAACACATCCAAAAACAAAACAGGGAAACAAAACTTACTCCACAAACGAGCTCCAACGTGACGTGACCACACGACACCAAGCATGAGGGAGAAGAACTCAAATACGCCTTGGATCGGCTGGGTTTACATAAAGCGAAATAAACGAGCTAATCAAACAATAAACCAATAGCGAAACAACAACGTAATCACACGCAGCTGAAAGAAATCAAACCGAAAGTAAGGCCGCGATCTCATTCACCCGTGAGCTATGCTGGGAAGGGCGCACGAAGTGCAGACAAAAACCCGGAAGTGGGAGAGGACTAATCGGGACGTGAACTACTGGGAAGGGCGCACGGAGTGTAAACACAGAACCCGGAAGTGGGGAGCGAGCTAACGGGGCGGTGCACTGCTACGCAAAACCTAACGTGATCTAATACACAGAGAGGGAGAACACCGAAACGTGCTCCCCGAGACGGACTTACCTTCCCGGCTCAGTACTCCGGGGACCGTGAACGTGGCACGGCCGCCGAGGGTGGCGCAGCCGTGACAGTAGTAGGTAATATAACTGTCACACACACTGCCTCCCGCGACCGATAGTAGGACCCGGTAGTGGTTGGTCACGTTCAGAGGGTATAAAAGGAGTCATTTCCTGCCATTGAGTCACCCGGCCCATCTCTCCGACTCCATCGGCCTCAGCTGTGAGTACTCTCAGTTATTGGGTTCATCTCTTTGATAGTGTGTTGTTAGAACGTGGATTTATTGTGGAAATCCTTGCTCTTCGTGTAAGAGAGTTCTTAAATCAACTCGCGTGGCGAGCCTACCTACTCGCGCTCTCAGCCGCATTTGGGTTAACCACCACGCTACACGGGCTAACGGCTAACGAGTAGCAGTTTGCTAAATCCTAATCAGATCGCTGGCGAACTGTGAAAGTTCGGCATTCGGTTCAAATCCTAATCAGATCCCTGTCCGAATCATGAAGCAGTCCGACAGCCGCCTAAGGAAGATTGTTAACGTCTGTCTTCTGTGTCATATCCTCACCAGATCCCTGACAATAACCATCACTTTGATGTACATGTTATTCTGAATGCAACAATGAATCTCCAGTGATGGAAAAAGTTCAGCCTTTAAAAATGAGACGACTCTCCAACGACCTTTTATACACTAGATAAAAAGCCCAAGCGTCGCATGCTGTGTAGACGTGACACACAAGGCTTTGGCACTAATGCAAGCTTCTTTAATTGTATTCAAAACAGAAACAATTGCCAACTACCAAAAGCTCCGAACACATGACACAGAGCACGCCAACATGCGGTAGAGTGATGGTGGACCAGCAGAGACAAAAGGGAGAGACAGGTCTAAATGGGGAACTAGAAACAAACGCAAACACTAAACAGACTGATTAAACTAAACAAGACACTTGACCCTAAACCAACAGATGAACAGAAGCAGACTAACTGCAGGAGGAAACCACACTGGGACCAATGAAGCAAACATATCAAGAACCTAGGAACTAAGGACTAGGCAAACTCAGCTAATGAACCAATCAGGACACGGGGTGGGACAATGGGAGTTGACAGACATACCACTCTACACAGACAGGGCAGGACAGGACAGGACAGTGCCCTCTGGTGGGCAGCTGGAGTAATGGTCAGGGGGAGCTGTGACACCAAGAGGTCATTGGGTCTCAATGAGCCAACATTCTAAAGTAAAGGAGTTCTTAACGTCCAGCATTTTCTTATTTGAGGTTTGTTCTTGGGTAAAGACAGTTCCTCTTTCAACACACATTACTGCATGTCCATTCGTGCAAAACATTAGCTTATCTGGAATTGATTCATTACACAAAGCTGTATAATATTATATTCATTAAAGAAATTCCAAATAAACTACTACTGCACAATTAAAAAATCCCCAAGTGATCAGCATCTGCTGGAGATCTACACACAAATCAACAGTTAGAACTAATAAAATCTAACCTCGCTCATGAGTACTTTAATGGTACCGTTACCAGTTCGGGACTTGAATCAGTAACTCTCAAATCATGAGGTCAACTCCTTGACCGCTACACTACCAACTGTAGCTGTTTCTAAATCTTTGTTATCGTTGGTAATGTAATGATAACGTTTAGGGAGTTCACCTTGTGATCAGAGGGTAACTGGTTGAAGTCCCGGACCAGTAAAGGTACCACTGAGGTACTCATGAGGAAGCTACTGTCCTCAAGCACTGGTCCCTGGACGCTGCGCGTCAGCTGCCCACTGCTCCTTCATTATAGTATTTATGTCTTAACTTTCAGTTAAAGAAAGAAAACCTCTAAGACAACCTTGATGAATGCGTCTCACTGTGAGCCAAAAGCACTGAACAAGCAGTTTATATGATGACACCGTTACAGTCTCTCTTTTCACCAGCCAAACTTCAGATGTTTTCAGCTGTGATTTTCCACCTACACGAGAAAAAGATGGAGGAAAGTTTGTGAAGTTTAGAAGTATGAAATGAAATATCTCTCTCACCAGCCAATAAATCCCATTTATTTTCAGACTGGATAAAACCCACAACTCGTGGATTTACAGCGGCATGTACACGCTGCAGTGAGGCTGCGACCCCAGTCTGACCCGGGCTCATAATTGGTTGAAGCTCAAAGGCTGTTTTCATGTTGAAGCGCCGAGAGACATCACACTAACATCCACAGCGCCTTCCAACACAGTATCCACATTTTCAACTTTCTTTCTCGTTGGACGGATAAAGAGACGGGTGAGAAAGGAGAAGACACCCTCGAGCACCTCCACTGAAGTACGTCGTATTCCTCCCTCCCTCCTGCAGTGAAGCGATGGTGAAGATGAAGCAAGAGATGGAATGGAATTAAGAGTAAGAAAGCCATACGCTTTGATTTTACATCAACTCAAATCTGCGCTCTCTTTTCAAACGCTGTAAACAGGAGAGGAGCAATGAAGGAAGAGTGCAGTAAGAGCAAATGTTAAGCGTCGTGTAGCGGAGTGAAGAAAACATCACAATGCTGCACACGACTGAGAGATGCTGCTCAAAAGAAATCAGAGATTGAACACGCCAGGAGCGTCTGAAAGCTGCCTTTTTGTCCTGTGATGGTGTTGCTCCACTCGAAATGATCCGAATGAAAGGAAATCATTTTTAAAAAGCGACTTCAGTAGTGAAACTGGACTGCATGTCACGGACCACCTGCGATACCAATGTGGACCACCAGTTGAAAACCCCTGTCCTAGAACACACACCACCATTTCATCAGTTCTAACAGCTGACTTGGGTGTTCACCAGCTGGGCGTTATCAAAGACAGAGTGAACTTTATGGTCATCTCACACGTGTACAGAGACGAGACGATGTGACTCCAGTTTCTACAGAGTACAAAGAACAAAAAAGCACATAAAATATGTATAGAAATAGACTATAAAATACAAAATATTAATAAAAATTTAAATTGCTTAATTAAAATGGTGCATCTTTAAATTGGAAGTATTGATTAAGTGAGAGATTATTTGTCATCTCTGCATTTGACCTATATATGAAGGAGCAGTGGGCAGCTGACGTGCCATTCCCACTGGGCAACGCTTGGGGACAGTACCTTACAGTGGTACCTTTACTGGTCTGGGACTTCGACCAGTGATCTTCCTTCCAATCATGGTACCAACTCCCTAAGCGTCACACTACCAACTCTCACAGCGCCCAACCATGATATCATACCTCATGCAGATCATTTTAAACATTCAACCCCTTGGTGCTACCCCTCTGTTCTGCGTGTTCACGTGTAGGGGCAGGGCGTCCCGTTTCCCCTTCAGAGCGTGGGGCGGGGGGAAGGTGAGGGTCTAACTACCCCTTCAAACAGAGATTTTTCACAGGCTCACTCCAGATGGAGGGGTAGGAAATATCTCCCAGAATGCCCTGCGAGAAACTATCAGCAACTATCATGACTGTGGAGACCAAAGACATAAATGTGCTTCTCTGTTAATAAAGAATTTAAAATGAAACGTTTAAACGTTTGACTTTATCATAAACACCACAGAATAAAATCACTAGCGTGGTGTCCGTCGCTACTATACTATAAAGAAAAATCAATGTTTTTGATGTTTTTCAACATAATCGGCCCGTATCTAAATAAATAGAACGCCGGCTTCCGGCTCATTACGGCAGATCGGGTCACAAATATATCCTCACTCTCGCCACCAATCAGGGCTGCGTTCCTCAAAAGAACAGTTGCTAACGACATTAGCAACTAACATATTGTACATTAGCGACTAACATAGTGTTGCTGATACGTTAGCAACTATGCTTTTGGGAAACGCATCGCCACCGTTTTTAAAGAGAAAGGGAAGAATTTTTCCCAAAAAGTATGAAAAAAGTATTCATTCCTTTAATGACTTGTATTCCTCTGTGACGGTGCTATTGAAGCTGTTATGTTTATAGAGAGTCTAACTTGCCTTATGTCGACCAAGCAAAAGCCCTGCAAAATCACGTTGCGTCTGCCTACGTAAAATTCACACAGACTGATGATGACGTATCACGTTCATGAAGCTGTGTCGCATTTCACAGGGGGAGATTTCAACCCCCGCACCGTGAGAGGAGAGAAATGTCATTCAGCCAATAAGTCAATAGATATGGATCAGCGACCTCTAGTTGATGAGGAGAAGCAAACGTCGCAGCTAATTAAGCTTTTACAGCCGCCCTGCTCTTCCACAACACCGTCAGTCCGACGGCACGAGGGTTTAGCAGCAGACAGCCGCAGATCAAGACGACGTTTCTGGGCTGAGTGTGTGTATGTGAGAGTGTGTGTGTGTGTGTGTGTGTTACCTGCTCCTCTTTGGTGTAAAGTTGAAAACACTCGTCCAGCGTGCAGCAGTGTTGCTGAACATGCTGCTGCTGCTGCGCTCGAACACTCTCAGAGTCCTTCACCACCTCCTCCTGGATGTTACCAAACAGACTGCACACACACACACACACAGTCAGGACAAGACTACGACCCAAATCAGAGTTTGACTGTAGGGTGTTCATCCCGTGATAGGAAGGTCGCAGATTTAAATTCCAGGACCGTAAAGGTACCACTGAGGTACTCATAAGCAAGGTACTGTTCCCAAGCACTGCACTACTGCCCATGACAGCTGCCCACTGCCCCTTAAAGGATGGGTCAAATGCAGCGGTCACATTTCGTCGTGGTGCTTTGCGTGCTGTTCTGTGGTGGGTTCACGATAACAAATCATCACTCGCTTTATTTATGACTGTGAACACAACACAGCGGACCACAACCACGTGTGACTTCACCGTGAAAGAGCAGTGGGCAGCTGATTTGCAGTCCCTGGGGAGCAGTGCTAGGGTACGGTACCTTGCTCATGAGTACCTCAGTGGTACCTTTACTGGTCCAGGATTCTGCAACTTTCCAGTCATGGGGCAAACCCCCGAACCATTACACTACCACCTGCCTCTGAACGCGGTTGGAGAACGTCTATATTCACCTAATGCAACATCAGCAGCATGACGGTGACATTTAATATTAAATTAAACTCAAAAAGCAAAGTCAATCTTCACACTTTGCCAGTTGGAGTTTGCTGGTTCCGTACACACTGCACAAGACATGAGACTCATGAAGCATGACCCAACACGTGGTCCAATAAAATAAATAACGTCACTAAACAATGTTTTAAACAAGAAGAGGGTCTGAAATGCTGAAATGCACCGTAACAGTCATGTAAAAGTAATATTTCTGCTCCTAAGGAAGAGAAATGAGCATTTGAGCTTTAATTTCTGGTAGTGAAGGTGCTGATGGCTGTTCCACCATGATTGCCCTCATTAACGAGCCCACTCTCCTGATGTGTGATATAAATACTGATGATGATCACGTTGAATTCATACGTTTTGGTGTGCATTAGAGTGTAAATCTGCCACATCCTATTAGCAAGCAGTGCTTTACATCAGACGGAGAACAAAAGGACAAGAAGAGAAGAGAGAGAACTCGGAGCCATGTGGGCCGCTCGTGTCATTCTAAGCTGATTAAAGACAACCGTAAAGTGCCTCACCAGTCTTTAATCCGGTGTTCCCACTCGACGATCAGCTTGACGTGAGGAGGTCCACCTGAACCGCACAGCTTCAGAGCTCTGCCCAAAAACACACACACACGTACGCACACACACACACACACACGCGCACACACACACACACACACAAGCTGCTGTAAAGCAAACCAGCCATTAAGCCCTTTCTCTCCAGCACGGCATTATCTACAGTTTGGGGCAAAGTTGATTATGACGCAGCAGGACGCTGTCTCACTCCTGTTTATCGCTCAGAATTAATAAGGATTTACTGGAAGAAGGTGAAAGCAAACGCATCGTCTGCAGCTTCACAAAAACATCAATACAAACCTCCATGAGAAATCGTTCAGCCGGTTCACAAATAGCAGAAATAAGGATTCAAAAGCCCAGTTCCTCACTCCTGCTGCCCGGAGGATTTATGACGTCTCTCCTGAAACACTTCCATCACACAGGAGCAATGCAGAAGTGAGAATTCCAGGTTTCATCACCATGCTGTCTGCTACGATGTGGTTTTTATTCAGTTCAGGAAACAGTGATGGATATGAGACAATATCATTCTCTGATTTAACACCATCACTTCCACTCACATCACATCACACAAAACAACTCCAACATCAGGACATTTTTATTCCTGAACTCAACCAGACATTTCCATGAAAATCAACCTTCTCTTTTAGTAAAAATACATGTAGTTCAGTGCATCATTACAGCGCTAGTGATTATTTGTGATTGTGAACACAGCACAGCGTCCAGTACAACACAACTACATGAGCTCTGCATTTGACCCGTGCTTGAAGGAGCAGTGGGCAGCTGACATGGGCAGCACCTGGGGAGCATTTCTTGGGGAGGGTACCTTGCTCATGAGTACCTCAGTGTAAAGGTGCACGATTCAGAACATCTCAACATTCAACTCCGATTCCTGGTCTCACGATTCGATTGAAAATTGATTCATGATTCAATACGTAGATGAATTGTTTTGCGTTACTTTTCAGCTGACATGGAGTATCCAGGGGGTCAGTCCTTGGGGACAGTACCTTGCTCTTACAGGTACACTAACACTTATGGTCATTACAGAGACACAGAACCAGGTCGCACTGATGTGATGTGAAAAGTAAAAAGGCCAGTTTCACTCATCCTCTTCACCATCACACACTCACATTAGTTCCTCACATTAGTGTTTTGGTCGAGTGTTTCATCTGCACCGCTCCGGAATTAACTATTAAAGGCGTGAGAACGGCATCAAAGCTGCAGCTCGTTATGTGGTTGTGAGATTCCTGATCCGTACTGCAGCTGAACTCCTCCTTAAACGGGAAACACTCCCAGTAGCAGCTCACACCTCATCTCACCGCTTCTAATGCTGACCTGAATAAACCTCACCAATCACACACGCACACTGCTGATGTTGAACTGAAATCTCCAGAAAGATGTTTGAGAATCATGTTTACGTCTACAAACTGTGCAGTATCATCACTCTAAACTGCTGCTGATCTGGGACACATTTAATGGCAGACAACTGAAATACTAATCCTCCTCAGTGACTGTTGCTGCAACACTGCTATAATATTTGCAAGGTTGTTGCACTGCAGCTACTTATTTGCATTGAGCTGGTCACTTTTTAACTAACTGCATCTGCACAAACCTAAATGTTAGTCAGACTCTTCTTAAGAATACTGTTTTATGAATAGACTGGACTCTTTCATATTGAAACTGTTTCTAACCTCCTGCACATCCAGTGTAAAAGTCAATTTCTACTTTTGTAGGTAATACTGCATCCAAACTGTCTCTCCTCTACTTCTAGTTCTAGTTTAGAGTATTCCATTCCTAGTTTAAAGTGTATATTTTATATTCTATTTATATAATGTTTATTTTATGTGCCCTACTTGTTCTTTATTTCCTGTTGCACTGTTGAATCTGGAGCCGCGTCGTCTCGTCTCTCTGTTCATCTGTACAGTATATAGCGGAGATGACAATAAAGTTGACTTTGACTTTGATGTCCTGCGTAACCCTGCTCCACTCAGCTCTCCGATCCTCCTCTTAAACAGAATTCATTAAATGTTGTTGAGCAGCAGCTGCAGACTCCAGGCCTTTACACTGAGTGAGAAGATCACACGGGTGTAATGTGCAGTCAGAGCTGCTGGGAGGATATATCTAGAAAACTAAAACTTAAAGTGAATCAACATAACAGACTGATCCCAGTTCACTTATTAATAAGACTTACTGCAGTTCATACTTTCACAAAGTCCTAACTATTAACTGCACACCTATTTAATAGATACATAGATACAAGAAATAAAATGCTATTCAATTTATTTGACTTTTACTGTAAGAGCCCAGCCCAGACCAAGGGAGGAGTCCACCTCATCGGACTCCAGTTCCAGATCTTCACAACAACCTCCGCTCACCAGATCAACGTCACCAGAATTTTAGCCTATCATAGACACTTTAACCATATTTAAAGACCTTCAGTAACCACGGTTCTTTGCGAAGTATTGTTATGCTTAGTGCAACTTACCGAGCGTTATTTGTGTTTGCCTGCCTCCGTTTTGACGCTTGCTTTCTGTTTTTGGACTACCCTTTTGCCTCTGGCGATTTGGATTCGTTTGCCCCGTGGACTGTGTTTTCTGGTTCTGACCTTCGCTTGAATTAACTTACTACGTTTTGCCAATTTCCCCTGTGCCTGCGACCTGGTTCTATTGACTCTGCGTTTGGGTTCACACGCCTGCCGTTACATTCACTTTATTTTATTCCCAGTGTTTATCCTTTGGCTTGGTCTGGTGCAAACTGTAAACATAAAAATACATTTTACATAAAAACAAATGTTAAATGTGTAATCATTTGCAAGGTGATTATATCTAGGGTTAGGGTTAAAAAGGAATTTTTTTAAGTGATTTTCATTTTGAGGGTCTCTGTAGTTACATACATTATTTAATATCGATATCTACAAAGAGTTTATAAAACAATACAGTCAATATTCATTATCCTGCACTTGATACATTTCAGCTAGAAAACAGGTTCTTTTTGTTAATTCTAATTTTATCTGTTTATTTTTTACAGCTGTACTCCATTGTTGTTCATTTGACACTTTTCTGCAAGTGAAACAGGGTTATATTCTACTTCACTTCTTGGGCAGCAGTCAATCTGCAGCAAATTTGCTCGGGTCACTTTCGAGTACTTTGCTGGAAGTGAGTCATTAGAACTCAAACCACGACGGATCTGAGACGCGGTGGACAAACCACCATTTACATTTATTTACATTTACAGCATTTAGCAGACGCTCTTATCCAGAGCGACTTACATTTCCCAGTTTCAGGGACAGTTCCCCTGAGAGCAACTTAGGGTTAAGGGTCTTGCTCAGGGGCTTGGTAACGTCAGAGGTCGGATTCAAACCCACAACCTCATGGTCCAAAGGCGGGTGTCCTACCACTAGTCCACCAACACCACCATCGCTCAGCAGCTTCATCACTCACGCCGCACAGGTACCACCTTCCACACGCATACCAAACACCACTAACACTCACTCCAGACACTCACTTCACACTGTAACGCAGACAGAATAATAATTAGGGCTGGGTTCAAAAAATCGACTCACCGATCAATATCGATTCTCGTTTGAAAAATACGATATCGATTCAAAAATTCACGGATCGATCTTTTCCTGCGGCTATGCAGTACTTCTCGCGACCGCGCAAGGAGAGCTATAAAAACGTGAGAGCGGCGAAACCCAAACCAAACAGAGCCATGGCTGAAGCTGCTCCGCTCAAATCACCGTCTGGACTAAAGGCCGATGTTTGGCAACACTTGGGTTTTAAAACTAGTTATTTTATAACCAAGCAAAACTAGTATTGACGCAAAGAAATCTCTAAATAAATCCATATCGAATCGAATCGAGAATTGAATCGGATCATGACCTTGTGAATCGGAATTGAATCGATTCAGGAAATCAGCAACAATACCCAGCCCTATTAATATTATAATTTTTTAAAATTGTACAAACTGCTCATGAATTCAACACGTGATCCTGTGAACTACGACTCTAAAGTTTAGTAATAGATACATATTTCAGTAATATATAAGTATTGATATGTATTTTTCACAGGGATTTTTTGAGCAGTTTGTGTTTTTGGCAACAGGTTAAATGAGGATTTAAACCTGGCCTCAGACTAAAGCGAGAGTAAACCACGTGCCGCTTCTCGCTGCCGACCTCGTGGAACGGACCTTGAGTGTGAGTGTGTGTAAAGGCCGTGATCAGCTGTGTATCTGCTGAGTGAATAGATTAATGAAGAACAAACGCTAAGTAGTAGTACTGTATTTCATTCTTTTGCCCTCGTCCGTGTCTGGCTTTGTTCTCGCTCTCTGAATGTGGATGAAGTGAGCGCTTGCTGATTGCTGAGCGAGTCGGAGAGATTTCTTTGGATTCTGGATAAATGATCTGCTCTTCTTTCAGCTCCTGCTCTCTACAGACAGATCAACATGCTGGACAATGTAGAGGAGCTGGACAATGCTCTCTCCTGAAGAACACAGTGTAGAGGTGCGCATGTGCGTGTATAAAGGGTTCATGGAGGCGACTGGATTACACAGTTTTTCAGGTAAATGTGTCTATCAAATGATCAGTTAACCTGTCTTCATGTCAGCTCTGTAACTAGTCAACATCTCATGAAATGAAAATATTTTAATTATGCAAGAATTCATATTATATGATTAAATATTAATTTTCTCTGTTTTGTCTAAATGAACGTCTGTTTTGTTTCTTTTTCCACATCAAGCTTATGCTGGCACTGATTTACATTTTTAAACTCACAAGAACAGCTTTACAGCTACATATGTCAACTCTTTAGCAATAAAACAAAACTTGTGATACTCCCCGGGTACTGCCCATGTTGCTGCCCACTGCTGGTCGGTAAAGTTACCACTGAGGTACTCATGAGTACCAAGGCACCGTCCTCAAGCACTGCTCCCCGGGCGCTTGTTAGCTGCCCACTGCTCCTTCATGGATGGGTTAAATGCAGAGGTCACATGTGGTTGTGGTGCACTGTGTGCTGTGCTGTGGTGTGTTCACAATGACAAATAATCACTCACTTTCACTTTAGTCACTCACTAGATTCTCTTGATTTACAGCATTTATCAGATGCCCTTCTCCGAGTGACTTTCGCTGCCTTATTTCCCTGCAGCAACTTGGGGTTAAGGGTCTTGCTGAGGGCCCAGTGGTGGTGTTAGGATTCAAACCCATGACCACGTGGGCTAGGGGCAAACAACCTACCACTTGACCATTGTGTAGTAGTTCTACACATTACTGTGATTTATACAGATCACTGTGCTATATACATATTGAAAATCAATGCATTTATTGCACAGTTGTGTCTGCACATTTGACTGCACTGCCAAGACCCTCCTGGAGATACCTGAAGCCTGACTTACTACTGGAAGTTAACTAACATGCAGTAGTGCTGCTCGAAGCTCAATTTATTCTAGATTACTAGCTTCAATAGATATTAACACCATTTTACATTAAATAATGTGCTGAAATGTGTTTTAAAGGGTCTGTTTCAACAGCAAGTCACATAATATTTTAACATATGTGACCCGATCTGCCGTAATGAGTCGGAAGTCGGCGTTCTATTTATTTAGATATGGGCCGATTATGTTGACAAACATCACAAAAATATCGATTTTTCTTTTTTGGTCTTATATGAAAGAAAAGGTCTTCAAAATTAATCTGGTCTCCAAAAAAGAAAAATCGATATTTTTGTGATGTTTTTCAACATAATCGGCCCGTATCTAAATAAATAGAACGCAGGCTTCCCACTCATCACGGCAGATCGGGTCACATATTAATCTGTATATTATTATCTTTATCAACCAAAGTGCTTTTCCTTAGAGTCTCACCCATAAGAGGTGATTTTTAAAACTGCTGCATGTTAAGAAAGAGTTGAAGAACGCAGAGTGAAGATGAAGCACCAGCATAACGTGAAATGACATTTCTAAAAGCTCAGGTGGCTTCTGAGTTTCTAATTATAAGCTATGTGGGCTTAATTGAATCATCTGCAGCACTGTGCCCCATTTAACACTGCAAAAAGAAGGAGAGCGTAGGAGGAAAGAGTGATGGAGAAGGTACGACTGCAGTCCAATGCTGAGGCTATATTTCATATTTCACTCTCTCTTACACGGAAACATCATTTCAGAGAGGAATGCAACACGTCAGCGCTCATTCATGAGCAACACACACATTGTCTCAAACTCATTTTTACAATTCCAATAACCTGCCACCTTCAGCCTAATCACAGTAAAGCTCACACAGCTTCTGCTTCTGCTCAGCCTCTTCTACCTTAACATTAACATCCTCACTAAGCAGTAGTAATAAGTAGAGAAGGTAGAGATTCAATTCAAGATATCGGTACGGAGGTCAATGCCAGTTCATATTGGCGCAGATGTTGGGCGATGAAAATAAGAGTCAGATTGAATTTTACTACTCCTGCTAAAGCAAACTCACGTGCACCATGTCCACTCGACAGATGGTTAAATTCAAATATCTTCTTCTACAACCTCTTGGTGTCACACAGCGAGAAACAAGGTGCACTGAATACTAGGGCTGGGTTCAAAAAATCGATTCACCGATCAATATCGATTCTCGTTCAAAAAATACGATATTGATTAAAAAATTTGCGGATCAATCTTTTCCTGCGGCTATGCACTACTTCTCGCGACCGCGCAAGGAGAGCTATAAAAAGGTGAGACCGGCGAAACCCAAACCAAATAGAGCCATGGCTGAAGCTGCTCCGCTCAAATCACCGTCTGGCCTAAAGGCCGATGTTTGGCAACACTTGGGTTTTAAAACAAGTTATTTTATAACCAAGCAAAACTAGTATTGATGCAAAGAAATCTCTAAATAAATCCATATCGAATCGAATCAAGAATTGAATCGGATCATGACCTTGCGAATCGGAATTGAATCGATTCAGGAAATCAGCAACGATACCCAGCCCTAGTGAATACAGTATATATATATGCACTGGATATATACGGTTAGGGAGTTCACCCCATGATCAGAGGGTTCCCGGCCGAACAGCCAATAGTCCCACTGAGGCAGGGGTAAGCAAAAAAATCAAATGGAATCGAATTGCGATTACTCTCCACTAACGTAATGGCACTAGTTTACCTTTCCCCCATTCAGCTCACCGGTCCTACAGATGGTGCAGTATGGAGAGCTGCCCAGATAGACCTCCTTGACGTGAGCATGAAGGAAATGCAGTCAGCATGCGCACATATGCATTACGTTTAGTAAACTACATGTGATTCAGTGTGATTTATCTGCCACAGTCAAATGGGAAAAGTAACTCAAAACAAATTCATCTACATATTGAATCATAAATCAATTTTCAATCGAATCGTGAGCCTAGGAATTGGAATTGAATGGTGAGATGTCCTGAATCGTGCACCTTTACACTGAGGTACTCATGAGCAAGGTACCCTCCCCAAGAAATGCTCTCCAGGTGCCGCCCATGTCAGCTGCCCACTGCTCCTTCAAGGACGGGTCAAATGCAGAGCTCACACGTGGTTGTGTTGTACTGGATGCTGTGCTGTGGTACCTTAACTGATCTGATACCTGAAAAAGTGACCTTCCGATCATGGGGCCAGCCCCCTACCCATTATACTGCCAAGCATAAAGTCACTCGTTCTGCTGCCCAACGACTCATTAGGGTCCTAAAGGACAAGGTGTGAGTGTTTAGGGTCCAGGTGTGAATCTTGTTGGGTCGTTGCCCCGCTCTGCCACCAAGAGAGCCATTAAGGTCACATGTTAAACCCCCGGAAGGGATCTCAAGACTGTGTCGTATTTTGCTGATAACCTCTGTTCAGCGATGGTGGTTCTAGTTAGACGGAGATGTACTCTCTCAAACCGTGTCTTCTCTCTCCAAAATCTGAATGTGTGTGTCCTCAAGACCTGGAGCTCCCTATTAATCTACTGAAGCTTGAAACCCTAACTTCACCTCTTTAATGGTGATTTAATGTGGTCATAACGGGTCACAGAGAGGAGCTGGGTAAAGTCACTTCATGATTTATATGCACACATTAGGTACAGTTAGCGGCATATTTAGGGCACGTCCAAATGTGAACTCTGCATTTGACCCATCCATGAAGATGCAGTGGACAGCTCTATCAGGAGCAGTGCTTGAGGACGGCACTTTGCTCATGAGTACCTCAATGGTACCTTTCCCGGTCCAGGACTTGAACCAGTGACCCTCCAAATGGGCAGCCAACTCCCAACTGTTACACTACCAACTGCCCAAATATCTAATAGTACACTTTAAAGTAACCTTCAAGTGCGATGTTAAGTTCACATGAAAACATGTAAGTATACGTACAATATAATCTAGTATTTTACTGAGAGAGTAGATGTAAATACTCATAAGTCTATAACTACTACTGCTAAATTCTGATATAACAGAGTTCACACTTTATCTAGAGTACAGCATTAGACTTTGATGTGAACTAGTCAGCTCAGCTTCTACTGTTACACTTAATACCGTGCTGATAAAAGAAAATGTAATTAAAGAGTTCACTTACAAGTAGGGCTGGGTGATATGACCTCAGCTGTCAGATTGAAAATATTATGTAATTATGGAAGACTTACATCAATTAGAGCTTCTTTATATCAGTTTTTATCAATTTTACATTTATACTCACAGCATTTAGCAGGAGTTCTGATCCAGAGTGGCGTCCGGGTTAAGTTCAGGGACAGTTCTCCTCAGAGCAACTTGGGGTTAAGGGTCTTGCTCAGGGACCAAGTGTGGTGGTGCTGGAGGTAGGATTTAAACCCACAACCTCTTGGTCTAGAGACGAGCATCCTACTGACTAGACCAGCACAACTCCCAGCCATACTCATCAATATACTAGTGCTCAGACATCAGTACACTCACTAGGTAAAGTCTACTTGGAAGGCTCTGTCAAACCGCATCCAAAATCAGAATATGTGTATCCAGTAAATTAATTATATATAATATATGTATAAACTATTAACTTTAAGTGGAGTTTTGGTGGTGCGGGGAGCAACGTGATCACGTTTATATTCCGGTGTTTAAAAAGCTGTGCTTTCATGTGTTGTAATAATATATATAATATATATAATAATAATGGTACAGAGATCTCTCACCAGTCTCATTTTGCAACCTGTCCAACACTATTGTTGCATAAAACTATTGTTGTCTTTTTCATTTTTCCATTTTTTATTTGAGTGCAAAATGGAAAATCATCTTGGCTTTTGTTTTTCCTTTTTGGTTTTGGAAATTAACACTGAAAAAGACGTTTTTTGTGGTTTGGTTTTAGTTTAAAAAGACACAATGTTGAGGAACAACCAGCTTTGTGCAGCTTGGACCAGTTGAGAGTGTTATGTGCTGGGAGTTCTCACCTGTCCACAGCAGGATGGTAGAGCGGTCGTCCGTCCTGAGGACTCAGGTAGCTGCAGGACACCGAGCCGCCGACCACCCGGATCCGGAACAGCACTCTGGTGTTCTGCACACAAACCACAAGGTCCAGGTCATAGCAAGCACCGAACCAAATATCACTTTTACCAAAACTGTTCCATTTAGTTAGCCCAACCCAAAACCCCTGGGGGTTAAACCCTCGCTGTGAGATAAGCCTTGTTCCGCTGCAGGAGAAAATCCTCAGACACACGGCGTTATTAAAAACCAGACAAAACCCTCATTAAGTCCCTCTCTCACCGCCGACATCATTTATAAAGCATGACATTTGTTTGAACTATTTCCTATGGAAGCCCATTTCCACCACTAAAAGAAAAAAATCAGAACGAAAAAAGTCGAAATTATGAGATAAAAAGTCATAATTATGAGATAAAAACTCGAAATTATGAGATAAAAAGTCATAATTGCGAGATAAAAATTATGAGAAAGGAAGTGTGCATGCGTGTCAGTGGTGCTAAACCTGCCGTTGTCACTTGCACATGCAAACTTGACGTTCTTGGCTTGACTTCGGATTCAAATGGATTATAAATACATCGAGGACTATTTTAAACGTGGCTTCACAACAAATGAAATACTGCTTTTGCTTGCAGATTCAAGCTGCCTCTGCAAGAGACTTCGGCAAGTTTAGCACCACTGGCGCACATGTGCACTTCCTTTCTCATAATTTCAACTTTTTATCTCATAATTTTGACTTTTTTATGGTTCGGATTTTTTTCTTTCAGTGGCGGAGATGGACTTCCATAATTTCCTGATCATTCAAATGCAAAATTAAAAGTGAAACAGCCACAAGGTGGCGCTACAGCACCGACTCAAGTTCCTGGAAATCAGAAAAGATAAAGATATAAAAATCATTTCTCCACCAAAAACAAGAACATTTTATTCCTGATGCAAGTTTTAATACTTGCTTCACTCCCAAACAGCGGCACAAATACTACATGGTGCTACATGTTCCCCAAATAGCTGCAACACTGCACACTCCCTCAAATGATTTTACGGCTCTGTGCTCTTTAATGATCACTAACTCCTGCCCAACACCCAACATTGATTTCTCCTGTCTTCGGCCTAAATTCCCGCTGACTTTCCTCAGGTCAGTCTCGGAGTCACACAGCAGCAGTCGTGCAGGGAGCGAGAGGGAGCCTGAACAAAAACAGATGCAGCAGAAGTATAAAGTCTAGCATCTGACTACTCCGACACAGAGAGAACTGAAGTATTTACAAGAGGGGACGGTGGGTTGATCTGACCACAGGAATGTGTGTGATATTTCATCAGAAGGGTGGACGCTGCGGGGGTGATGATGGTGATGACGGTTGTTACCTCAAACCTCCCTAAAACCACTGTAACCTAACCATAAACCTTCAAACGCTGCAGACACGTCAAACTCAAACTCAACTCTTACTGAACGTCTACCTCTGCTGCAGCGGCTGTGGAAAACCACTGTTACAGAGATCTTACTGAGAATCCACTGAGGGCTTTAAACGTCACACTGCAGAGAGCACACTTACGTTTGTGTCGTGTGATCATCGTAGGGATGAAAGTGTGTTGAATGATTTATAGATTTCCATTTTGCAGTCGGGAGGAAACCAGGTCAAACGCAGGTGAGAGTGATGAGAACATCGCTGGAGGACATCAGCAGGATCTCTTCATTTACATCACACTCTTAATCACATCAAACAACTAAAATACATCAGCTCTCACTTTCACACTGATGTCAGATTAATATTAGTGAACTCTCCAAAGCGTCCAGCAGAGAGCAGTGTGAGCCTTCACAGGAGAAGTTAATGCAAGGTAGAGGCACAGAGTCTGACACCAGTCTGTTTTCGTACTTTACTTTCCACTTCCCATTCAGTGATGTTTCTCCAAATTGTGTATTTTTGTGTTCAAAAACAGTAAGAAGCCTCTCATGATCACGACCAAACCTATCTAGTCTACCTGCAGATATGAAGCTGATCTTAAAGCACGATGGAGGTCCTTTTTGACAGTATTTTTTAGCTGATAACACTGTCTACACTTACACAACATTACAGATCTGATTATAACCTCAAAAACTTTACTTTTAAAGGCCAAGTCACTTGAAGTTTCCCCACAGTTTTCATGAGTTATTGCTAAATGTAATGGAAAGTAACTTTATTTGTTTATTTATATTTTTCATTGTTGTGCAGCAGAAACTGCTTAACAGAGTGTAAGATAAATAGTGTAAACAATATGATTGAAAACCAAATCTATCAAAACAATCCATAATAATAATAATAATAATAATAATAATAATAATAATAATAATAATTCCTGTAAAAATAACAGGAAGATGAGTAAAAGTACAGGTAAAATAAATAAATGCCAGGGTACCGGCTGTTTTAGTGTACTGTTTAACAGCACTAAGAGGTCAGACGGTTCCAGATCTTTGGTACATAAAACCAGAGCGCTGCGTCTTCATGCTTCTTTAGTTCTTGTCTTTTCTTTAGGAATGTAAAAGAACCCGAGCTTTAGAAAACAACATAAAAAACTTTGAGGACAAGATGCGTTTAACATGACAAGACGACTCCAGCTCTTCACGGTGCCGCTCTGTATAACTCCCTGCTACTGCTCATGAAACATTTTAATGAAGAATTCTGAAAGAGATCCAACATGAGCTTTTAAAACATTTCATTACAAGCGCCGTCTCAAAAATCCAGTATTACCTTTACTAACCCTGACCTTAAAACCGCTACGAGCATCAGATTCTTCTTTAAAGCAAAGAAAATAAGCGTTGGCTTTGAGTCTCACAGCGAGACGGCAAGACCTCACACACATGAAGCAGCGTGACGAGAGTTGTTCTTTCCAGTCATCACTCGTAGAGCTGAGTCACCTTTCACCTCCGCTGCGGCTGTGGGAAAAACGGGATTTGCCATGGAAGTCAGGATTCCTACAGATTTTCCATCTCAACATTCCAGACTTACTCCATGCTCAGATGTTCAGACTTGTTAGACTTCACCGTACACATAACTACTGATTTATTTAAATAAATGATCCAGCTGTAAACATGTACAGTACGTCACATGGTGCCACATCACCATATAATACACCAACTTCTGATATTATTTAGTAGAGTCCAACATGCGTATCAGCAGCAGCGTTGGGTTAGTAGCTCCTCTACCACTTACACATCAACTCACACGAGTTCAACACACACCACGTTATTGAAAGTGAAAGTGAGTGATTATTTGTCATTGTGAACACACCACAGCACAGCACACAGTGCACCACAACCACATGTGACCTCTGCATTTAAGAAGGAGCAGTGGGCAGCTGACAAGCGCCTGGGGAGCAGTGCTTGGGGACGGTACCTTGCTCATGAGTACCTCAGTGGTACCTTTACCGGCCCTGGATTCGAACCTGCGACCTTCTGATCATGGGGCAAACACCCTACCATTACGGCACCAACTGCGTAGCAATGCTTCAACCTGTTACTGTTACTCTGTCACTGTGCGGCACTCAACTCATTCTAACATCGCTAAACGTTCCCTGTTCCTTCTTCCTTCCCTCCTTCTGCTGTTGCTGTGGTCGTGTTGGTGGCCTACTGGTAGAACACTCGCCTTTGGACCAAGAGGTTGTGGGTTTGAATCTGACCTCTGGCGTTACCAACATTGGGTCCCTGAGCAAGAACCTTCACCCTAAGTTGCTCTCAGGGGAACTGTCCCTGAAATTAGGAAATGTAAGTTGCTCTGGATAAGAGTGTCTGCTAAATGCTTAAAGATTCTAACTGTAAGTAGAGTGAGTTTTGGTCAGTGTGACTTCTTCAAGACCTTGTCTAGTTGACTTGATGAGATAATGAATTATCATATGTGCGGAATCCATGAGTGATACCATGTTCTTTAATGTGCAAGATGCTTTCTCCTTCCGTTGGTTAACGTTGTTGGTTATCGCTGTCCCAAAGGGAAATAACTCTTTTGTACGTCACCGTGCGCCTCCTCGAGGTGATAACGGGAGAACGGGCTATTTGTGGTTCAGGGGGTTTAGAGCCAATATGTAAGGAGAACGCACCTTTCAGTCATCAGCACTCTCTGATCAGCACGCTGTGAAGGAGACCTGCTCATTTGCCTGGCAAATTATTGTTAATGCCGAATAAATACTTTGTGATCGGACTTCTTCTGACTTTGGTTTTATTTGCTGAGTGGAAAAATCCACAACAGTGTGTAAATTTAGCATTTATTCCTCAGATTTCATTCAATCCCCTCGTGATGAGGAGCAGACGCCCCACTAGAGGGCGATAAACGAGGCTCTGGGGCCCCGGGGGTCAAACCTGTTGTATTTGCTCACACTCGTCTTATGTCTCGGTTTTGTAGCTGATCTCAGTGTTGCTCTTCTTTCTCCTGAACCTCGTGTTCCAGACAAAAATCACTTAATATTCACCTCCCACTCCTCTCTTCTGTCCTCAGTGACATCATCCCCCTCTCCCTCTCTCTCCTTCTCTTTATCTCTCTCATGATCATCAGATCAAACCACACAAAGGCCTTGATGAGCTGAAAACCAAGGTCACATCATCATCGTCATCGTTGTCATCATCATCACTGCCTTTTATCTACTGAGGATCAACACAACACTCTCTCTTTTCTTGTATCACCACTACTACTGCATTTACACTCTCTCTATCTCCACATTCTCTCCCTCATCTGTCTGTTCATCGCAATCTGTGTTTCAACTGGTCCGTCTGAGAGGAGTTTAAGAGAGAGTAAGAGCTGTAGCTGTTACCTGAGGCTGCGCTCCGTTGATCATCAGATAGTAGAGTTTGCTGAGGATGCTCTGCTGCAGCTGATCCCACGTTACACACCTGTCTTCCCTCATCAGGAACGGAGGACCAAACCTACACAGCAGCAGGTGAATTAAAGTGAGTGATCTACAGCATAACAATCTGTGAAGGAGCAGTGGGCAGCAGTGCTTGGGGACAGCATCCTGCCCAGGAGTACCGCAGTGGCACCTTTTAACCGGCAACCTTCTGATGACAGGGACCGTCCCCAACCATTACATTACCAACTGCCCTAAGCAGGACATCCTGTTTTACCTCGACCTCTTTTTTGTACACAGCGGTTCACTGAGGATGCGATTACGTCTGACTGGAGTTAGAAAACTGCTGGACAAGTGTTTTCATATCTCCTCTCTCAATATAGAGGGATGTTACAATACGCATGGTGTCTGACTGATGTTTTCATTCTGGATCAATGGGCTTGCTGAGCTCTGAATGAATATATTGACGTAGATGGATGTGTTGTTACGCCTCTAACAGTTCCACAGGTATTTGGGGTATTCTGGCCTCCTCCCAGCTCTGACCACCTGCAGAAAACTGGGAACTCCCCAGACAGATTAGAGCTCATTTATTCCTCCCTCATCAGGTAGAGCACCATCTCTCTGGCAATGGACTCATGTTGAGTTAAGAACAACGCAGGGTGCAGGAAGAGGTGCAGTGTAATAAACAATTAATTGTGACCGGGGTTTTTACGGTGGAGTCGGAGCCAAAAACAATGCTGAACTTCTCTCTGTTTGTCTGTGCAGGTTTTCTGCATCTCGCGCTGGCTTTCATGTTGCTGCGTTTGCTTTGATTCCCTCTTCGCCTCAGGTACAATGGAAGCTTTTCCAGGACTGCATGAGCACAGAGCTGCTGAACTCCCTCTCTCACTCCTCCTCCTGCGCTCTTTATCTTTATACCTCCACCCTTTCTTCAATGCTCTCTCTCTACCTCTCTCTCTGAAGTGTGGGTGAGAGCTGCTCTCAAACACCAAGTAAAAGCTTCCACGAAGTTCACAACCCTTCAGTATTAGCTGGACGGCACACACTCATGTACAAAGAATTTCTAGTAAGTAAGTAAGTATTTAAAATTGATTTATGAAGCGCCTTTCACAGACAAAGGTCACAAGATGCAAAACAATGGAAGCCAAGCTATAAAATATAAAAAAAGAATTGAAACAGGCAAAAAAGCAGTAAAAATAAAGAATTGAAGATATTAGATGCAAACAACTGCAAATGAATAAAACAGACAAGACAAGTACAAATATATCTGTATGTATCTGACCAGCATCTCCAACCAGTTTTAATTTAAGACTCCAACAAACATCTTTATTACAGTTTAATTGATGTACACTGTCCTCCAAAAGTTTGGAAACGCCCCTGGCAAAGTGGGGTTCTGGACGATATCAGCATAAATCCTCATCATGTTTTGTTGCAAATACATTAAAGTAACTTGACATTATCTTTGGATACAAGCAATAATCATTTTAGCCCAATTGAGCAACTATGGGAGGAACTGGACCGTGATGTCCGTAAGAAGTGTCCAACCAGTGTGAATCATCTTTGGGCAATCCTTCAGGCGGCGTGGAATAATATATAAGTCAATGTTTGAATAAACTGACCGCTCGGACGCCCAGATTATGCAGAGCGGTAATAGCTGCTAATGGTGGATATTCTGATGAATCCAAACTTTAAGTGTTTTCTGTGTGGAAACTGTGTAATAAACTGTTTATGTAATAAAATATGTTTTGGTCGTTTGTGTCGTCCCTTATCAGTGCAACATTGTCCAAAACCCCCCAGGGGCGTTTCCAAACTTTTGGAGGGAAGTGTAGCTCAGCTTCTTAAAAAGTAAGACACACAGCACAGATACAGTATCGGTACTGGACCTGAGAAAGCTGCATTGGAGCGTCCCTACAAAATTATTCCAGATTTGCACAGAAAAGTCCCAGTGATGTGTTTTAAGAGGCAGCAGCGTGTTCTGGACATCTCACCTGACGGCCTGCTGTCCGGCCCCGGCCGCATTGCACACCAGCAGCAGGATCTTGAACGTTGCGCTGCTCTGGTTGAGGAACTCCGAGGACAACGCTCCGGATCCGGCCAGACGCTGAGCCTCGGCTCCGGAACACCAGTATGGGGAGGAGGGCAGGCTGTGGTGGTGACCTGACAGAGGGAAATTAGACTCATGCAAAATCTTCTGCTCTGTCACCAGTCATAGAGGAAGTTGTGAAAGCAGCAGGACAGAGGGCAACTTCTCCTCAAACCTGTCACTTGAGAATCTAGACCAGGCTTAGCAGAACCAAAGCACAGACTGCAAGCAAAAGCTTAAGAGCAAACCTCATGTCATCAGGAGAAACTGATCAGCTGCAACGAGGGGAATTATGCAGAAATCCTTGTTAATCAGGATCGTCAAACCCCTACTCTCATTTCTCTCCAGCACATCACGATTAACCTCCGTCTCAATCCAACCTGATGTCTCGGCCTGATGACGTGGCAAATAAGCCTGATTCTGGACTATCATTGTGAAAACACAGTGGATCACAACCTCATGTGGTACCTTTACCGGTCCGGGATTCGATCCAGTGACCCTCCGATCACGGAGTGAGTGCCCTAACTGTTAAACACTACTATTGATCTACTGATTATCTACTTTATCAATGACTGTATGATCCATAAACGTACAGAACAATCTTGAAAGCTCTATGAAAGTACCCTGAAGGACTAATGTTCCCTCTCCTCCATCATCTCTCTTCTTCTCTCATTCTCTTTCCCTGTGTGAGTCGAACACACTCTCGATGCTGAACCCTGAACAGCTGGACGAGTGTGAGTGAGTGTGAGACGATGTCAGTGTGAGTCCAAACTGCCAGATCTTTAATTAACACCTCCACAGCACTGTGGAGCCGACCGCCACCAGATGACATGACCAAAGCCCCATCCACTCCTCACCTCACCTCACACGGGCACTCAGATGAAAACGGATGAAATGAAAAACACACTCATATTTCATTTTGGTGACCATTACACACAGAGGAATCTCATATGAAGAAGAGTGACCCTCTGGCTGCCGAGGAACAAAATGGTCAAAAATAGCGATATATACTGTGTGACATTAGGGATGTACGATAATATTGGAATCATATCAGAATCCAACGATAACTGCTTCTTAAAAAGTCATCTTCATCAGACCGATGCTTTGCCTGCTATGTCCAGCCAATATTTGATGATGTAGTTACTGTACGTGTGAAAGGTAGCGCTTGTGCCAGGCATGTCCAGAGTTCTGTCTTAAAGTGTATGGTGTTATTTTGTGCTAAAAGTCTAAACAAAATTCTGTGCAACGTTCACCAGCAAAATCTCTTGTCTTTACGCTCAACTCTGCCTGCACACGCTAACACTTGTAACTGACTAAATTGCGTGTTTGCCTCATTTGAGCTCGCACATGGGCTGTGTCCCGAGCCGTGTACTACTCCACTTAATAGTATGGTAGGTAAGTTGCTCTTATCATACTCTTCTATGTGGTAGTATGCATCTCAGGAAATAGCCGGGGTTGTAGCTTAACGGCTCTCTACACACTAGGTAGTGCACATGGAGAGTCATACGCGCCCTATTTGACTTGGTACACTACATAGGGCGGGAAGTGACTTTTTCTTAAAATGTTGTGCACTATACTGGAAATGCTCCGCCCTCGCTGCACTCTGCTTTCACGCTCGCTTGACCTGGTGTTGTGTTAGAAATGTCAAAACTACGGTGTTATTTTGTGGCAAAACTTTGAGTGTGCAGTGGAGCTTCAGGGAGCAAAATATCGTATCTTTACACGCTCAACTCTGCCTTCCTCATTTACCGGCATCTGCAGATATAACCATGAAAAATACTGGATATCGTCATCGGCCATATAATTCCCATATCGTGCATCCCTATCTATCCGTGTATATGTCTATCTACAGTATATAGTCGTAGAGACTCGTTCATGGTTTTAAAAATTCATGTACCAGTAAGTTTTCAATTTGGAGTTGCTGAATGCTGTATTTCTGGTGTATTAACAATAATTCAGCAGCTGACAGTTAAACAGCTAACTCACTCAGAAGAACCCACTATAAACAGTCCTTATGAAGGTAAAATGGGTAAATTGACAGAGACATTGCTAATATAAAAATGAAATGTTTCAGTAAGCACCTGGTGTTCGAGCAGAGCCTCCTCTAATGTAAAGGGGCGGAGCCTGGAAGGCATAAATCACGTCACTCTCAGCAACGCTGGTCAAATCGTCTTCATCGAAGAAGGAGCGCTGGAAACCGCTGCTGTAAACCTCTGTTAAAATCACCTGCAGGGGAAACGAGAAGAGAATGACATCTTACACTAAACACGCGCCAGACTTCTTCATTATCAACCCAAATCAAGAGGAAAAATGAGTCCATCAGCCCTGATTAATGTGCGTCTGATGAAGACGGTTAAGCAGCTGTTGTTACTGGAGGCTGGCGCGCTGCAGCTTTAATTACGCCACTAAATCTACTGCTCATTTCTCCAAACTTTCCAAACAGCACCATCAATAACCAGTAAAAGCCCACATCGCGCTCAACGCCGCTTCCAGGGTCGCAGCAAGACGCTATGCTCGGTGCTAATGAACTGAAATTAACTGCTCAACTACAATGATTGAGCACTTCAATATCGACCACAATGGCACAGCTGGCAGCCGTGGAGAGGAATAAACTGAGCGAGGGAGACAGTACTGGAGAAGAAGAGGGAGAGGAGAAGTGGAGGAGAGAGAGAGGTTACAAGATGTTGTGTAACTTGTTTAATTCACACTTCTGCACTCTGAACACACTCTTCACACACAACAGCCATGTGGATGTCACTAACACTCTGCTGAGAGCTGGACATGCATGCTAGAAGTTTTAAATAAAAATGTGCAGCTGTAGATAAGCATAGGACTGGACAAATAGTCGAAAGTTAATCAAGAACCTGGGGACTCGATGGTCTAGGTGTGATTCTCACTTTGAGTGTATGATGCGCTGGGTTCAAATCTCAGACAAGCTCTTGACTGTCGTTTGGCATTAACTGACGGCAAGTTGACACGGCTGAAAGGAGGCACTACTGTTTGGGGCAGCGGGTAGTGTAACGGTCAGGGAGTTGATCCTATGATTGGAGGGTCATCAGTTCAAGTCATGGACTGGTAAAGGCACCAGTGAGGTACTCATGAGCAAGGTAAAATAAAACTCTGATGATACTGTTCCCAGTGTGTGTTCATGAACTTTTGTACTTATGGAGTTTGGTAATAACCGTACATTATGAAAATCCTTGTTTTCTATTTGAGACTTTTCAAAACGTCACACGCTGTCTAAAGTCAGGTGAGGGGTGAGTTCTGGTTTATTTTGGATTTCCACGGAACTGGGCCCCATCCTCCTCTGGGCGACCGGGTGCACGAACATTTAATGTACAACAAGCAATAGTTCAAGATGAGTTGTTAGTTATTTAAAGAAGCAAAGATACAAAAATAGTCCAGGGATATTTCGAATCCCGGGTTGTTGATGGGCCACTTGCAGGACCCTCTCAGCAACATTAAGCTGAAATTAGTTCAGTATTGTGCTGCTAAGTCAGTAGACGGTCAGTAGGCTCAAGTCCATATAGTCCAGAACAGGTCCAGCTGGTTCCAGATGATGGAGTCTCTGATTTAATACTCATTATTTCTAAAGAAGTTAGGGTTAGAAGATATAAAAATCATACTATTCACCAGTGGGTTAAAACTTATTCCTAAATGACCAGCAGGACAGTGTATGTGTGTTTTATATGTGTGTGTGTTTGTGTGTGTGTGAACGCTCACCTGGTCAGGAGAGATCTGACCCTCATCAGCCAGCATCCTGCGCAGGATGGCCAGAGATCCGAACAGAGGAACGGCCAGTCCCACTCGCAGGTACCTCTGACCTTTACTGCTGAACACCAGCGTCACATACAGCGGCCTGAAGTACGAAAACAAAAGCTCAAAACTCTCCTTTTCAATAAGCATTTCAACAACTATAATAAAAAATGAACGTCATGAGACTCATGAAGTCATAAGTCATGGCAGATTGTCTAATTTCCAAATAATAAATGTTAAAACTGGAAAGATGCACATCCATTTTGGTTTTCATGTAACCTAGAAGTGACCATAACACATGATTTATATACATCATAAGAATGGGTAAATGACCACATGAGAGTACAAACCAAAAAACCTGTCCCTACAATGTTCCTAACGCTGTGTGAAATGTTCCTGATGCTGAATGATAAGTGAAAACTCCGCTCAGAAACTCAGCCCTTCTTACTGAACAGAAACTACAACCGGACTGACAGGACACAGGATTCTAGGTGTTTCTACAGTGTCACGTTAAGCTTCTGGGAAGTAATTTCAGCTGAGACGAGATGGCAGCAGGTCAAGCAGGTCAAGTTGGAGCAAACTGTTCTCACAACACACATCAGTAAGAGTTTCAGTGAAGAATTTCATACATATAAAGTCATAGGGAACATGATAACAACTAACCTTTAAGACAGTGGTCCCCAAATGAATAGATCCGGCCCGAGCAAGCCAACCCAGGACCCTCTCACTGTGAGGCGGCAGCGCTGACCACTGCACCACCGTACTGCCCACTTAGTGTATTTGAATGAATACTTGTAACCAGTATAATTAAAGTTAATACTAATAGTGTAACATTCCTCTCTTGATTATTATATTTTAAATAATTATGATGCACACGTTGTTGTTGCCAATAAAATTGAGATTTGAGTTGTAGGAGGACAATAATCCTTCAGATTAACTGACTAATTGTGTTGAATTCTGTTGAAACACTCAGCAGGTGGACTGGCAGGGGAAGAGTGATTATTGGCGGTCAGATTAATCCATCTGGAAGCAGGTCCAAGACTGTGTTTGTATGAATGTAGAATGTGTACACGTGTCTATAATCTCAGGATTTCCCGTGTGTCGCTGCCAGCAGGGCGAGGTGCGTGTGTGTGATGCAGTGTGTGAATGGTGTATTGTTTGTGGTGGAGGAGGAGCTGCTTCTGGCTCTCAGCTCTGCCACTTCAGCCCATAGTTCCCAACTCTAACCCCTGTAATAAATGTAATGTTCAGCCTGCGGGGTCTCGCCCTAAACACACACTTCCTCCGCACCGGGGATCAGATGACAGGTGAGAGTTTGAGGGGTGTTATGGCTCGTGAGCTTTACACAGGTGAGTTGTAAGTGAGAAGTGGAAGAACCGGCTCTGCTCGAGTACTTGATGGTGACGGCTGAAGTTCGAGACGTCACGGCAGCGATGAAGGGTGTGTTCTATGAGCATGTGGAGCTGAGCTGGACTCACCTGGTCTGGCGTAAAGGAATGGGCAGAGAGATGCAGAGGAACGGGTCGAAGGTGTGACTCTGCTTACGGCAGTGTGGACAAGTCAGAGACGACCTGCAGAGCAGAAGAAGAGACGTATTATAAAGTGATTATTTTTCATCATGAACACTAGGGCTGTTGAAATGATCAGCTTTTCCACCCAACACAGATGTAGCGCACGAGGAACACAGCATGAACACGGGACCTGAGAGTAATGTGGGCCAATAAAGGAAGTGATGTCAGCAGAGGAGAGAGGGAGAGAGGAAGGGTGCTGCCGCCACGGTGACGGACACACAAAGCCCAGTTTCCAGGTGATTGCATCATTTCCACATCCCCCTTTATAAAGCTCTCCGGATTACTCCCACTTCACACGTGAGCTTAAGCAGTCTTCCGGTCAAAACAACACCGCCTTAAAGCACAGTGGCTGAGGAGGGCAACGAGAGGATCGACTGGATGTTGTATCGACTGCCAATGAGATGAAAATCAGGTTGCAGTCAAGACTTCCTCACCTTCACAATAACACTAAACCATTTTTACACCGCATAATGAGTCAAAATATTCAGCATTCTTACTTAAAATTCCTACATGAGCTCTACGTCTGGTTACTCCTAAGCAGAGGCACCTGACACGTCACTTACAGCACAACACACGTTAGTTTAAGCTGAAGTAGTTAAACCTGCCATAGCGGTCAGTCCTCTTTTACAGACAGACGCATGTCCAGCAGCGCAAATACAGCACAGCAGCAACATCATCAATATTCAGCATCATTATAGTGCACTGCTGGAACACGTCCTCCCCACGTCTGCACCTGACAGTTCTGCCGAGAATAAAGATCACAGGGAGAAGTGTGTGTGTGTTGGGGAGAAGAGAGAGAGGGAGAAGGAGGCAGGAAGGGAGGGAGAGAGACTTAGAGAGAGAAAAACCTATTCAGATCCAGCCAGCTGCCTGCTCCTTTATGCTCTCTCCCTCTCTCCTCCCACAGATGTCTATTCCTGAAAAGACACCAATCAGCTGAGCCTCCTAGCTGCATACAAACAGCGCTGATTCTCCACTCCGGTAGAACAGCATCTGGTAGATCTCACTCTGGCACTCCTCCTGCATCAGTCTGGTGGAAGTAGAGCGTTTTAAAAAGACACCAGTAACGTCTCATTACTCCTCATACCACCACAATTTCACTGTTTTAACATTTACAGTATTTGCATGGCAGTAAAATTAACCTCCTTAACACAGAAAGACACGTTAAATGATGTTTGATTTGACCAATATGTCCAGTGTGTCTTTGTTTCTCAGGTAGACAGGAGTACAAGTGAAAGTAGGGGCAGTTAGTAGTGTAACGGCTTGGGAGTTGGCCGCATGATCGGAGGGGGGCTGGTTCTGGTAAAGGCTGGTCAAGGTACCACTGAGGTACTCATGAGTAAGGTACCGTTCCTGGATTAAAGTAAAAAGTAGAAAGTAATATGCAAGAAAATATGCAATTATAAAGAAGGACACATCAAGCAAACAAAACGTAGCTGTGTGTGTGTGGTGTGTATTAATGTGGAGTAATTCCACATGTGAGTCTGTTTTCATTTTTTTAAGATGGTAAGAAGGAGTGTGTTTAAAGCTAAAATGATCCAAAATGTACGTTGTAATGTGTTGAAACTAGAGATGTAGCCGATCCGATATGTGGATGGGTATCGGTCCGATAACGGCTCAAACGGCTCACTCGGGTATCGGTGGCATTGGGCCGTTCTATCAGGCCGATCTGTAAATGCGTGCACACTCAATTCGTTATGAATGGGACATGGCACTAAAGTAGAGCTGAAACCATTGTTCCAATAACTCCAATAATTCTATTACATAAAATGGTCAAGGCAATTTTTCTAGCTTCTCTTTCGAAGCTTTGTTTAATTCATTTTACTCTCTAGAGCAGCGCCGCTTGTATTTCACACGGATGTTTAATAGACACACAACGTTTTCAGTGGCGCGATCAAGACAAGACCTGATCCCTCTGCATGTGAAAGTATTTGTGAGATGTTCCGTGCACTGAAATAGAAGTAAATGCATAAAAACACAAATGACATTTTTCACGCTGTATTAATGAGCACAATCAGCGCTCGCTAAAACGCTCCAGTTCGGTCAAAACGTCCCCTTTATTACAGACACAAACCATTTAGCTGATAAATAACCACAATAACCAGCGTTCTACTCACAATTCTGCCATTTATTTAGATTTTCCATCGTTTATTCTGGAACGCGCGACAATCGCTTCATTGTGAGGCGGCTCCGGGGCGCGCAGAGGATTGTGAGAAATGTAGTTCTCTGCAATAGCAGCTCATTTTATAGACCAAATTGGTTCAAAATGACAAACTTCAGTATTTAATTTTCAATTGATCAATTTTCAACTTTATAATGTTATAGTGTAATCAATAAGAAAGAAGAAATATTTATATGTCTAAACGAAATTTTTGAGAACAAATAATTTAGCATATACGTGAGTGTAATTATTACATTGTTTTAGTAGGAAAACAGTATTTAAATCAAGCATTTCTTTAAGCATAACAATAATCTCAGTCATGTATTCAGACATTTTAAAGCATTATTTTATGTTTAATAAAAGACTGTGACTGTATCGGATTTGTATCGGTATCGGCAGATATCCACATTTACAATATCAGTATCGGTATCACACATAAAAAAGTGGTATCGGCCCATCTCTAGTTGAAACACATATTAGTGTTTAATAATAAAGTCATCGTCCCTAATGAGATGGGATTTAATTTGCATCATACTTTCAGCAGCGACTCTTTTACAGTGAGTTTAATGGATCTTTACACCCGGCCTGGATTTAAGAGGAGAATAAAGTTCCAAATGAGGCCTGTTCTAGTTAATCAGTCTGAATGCTCCATATTAGCAACAGGAAACGTTAAAATGTCTCTTCCGGGTTTTGTGACGATGTTCTGAAATCTCACAATTACATTTCAATCTAATACACACTGGAGGTCATGTGAGGCTGAAGGAAATCCACATGAAAACTGCTATTAGCTCAATCAGAAAGCAGAGGAACATCTTAGCATTCTGTTTAATCATAAAGCAACTGCAAATCTGACTTCCAACGGGATCAATTACGCAGATAAAAGAGTGAATTTGTGAGATCATAAAGCATCTGAGATGGTAAACTTGATTAACAGCTACACTGAGTCACAGATAGCAGGGGAAAATCCTCACAGAGACGTCCTCACAGCAGAACAACAACGTGTTCCAGGATTAGACCCTCCACTAAGTCCTGCTGTACAATTCATCTACCATTCACTCAGTTTTCATATTAAACCAAAGTAATATTTTCCCAATATTCCAGCATTAATTTTTGACATTATGTTTCCAAAACCAAAAGGATAAAATGAATAATTAGCTATTTTACATTTTCTAATTTTACACTAAAGCATGCACGCATATTCCATTTGGTTTTTCACTGGGATACTGGGGTTTTATATAGATGAATACATAAGTGAATTATATAATATGTATATATGCTGTATATAGACTGAAAGGTGTACTGTAATTTGTAAAAACTTCATTTCTTCCGGAATTGCATTCCTACTTCTTTACAGGCTTACAACTAGAATCATAATGCAATGCCACGTCGTGTTAAAATGTACATAAACAAGGTCTTGTTACACAAACGTGAAGTTTGGTGGGAAATTCACAGCGTCCAGATCCAACAGTGGCTCCATCAGCGGGGTTAATGAAGCCGCTGTAAAGACGCTGATGTGAATTCAGTCCACGCTGAGATGATCCACGCTGCATTAATGTAAAGGCCACAGAGACGGAGGAGAGACTAAATCATCATTCCAAACCGCAGCAACAGCTGACCAAGAGTGACCAATCTGTTGCTTAACACGGCTGACTGAAGTCTCTCAATATCTTAAAAAATGGATTCTGCCCCGAAACACGCTCTGGACACTGGGGTGGGAGTCAGTATGGGACAGGACTGGACAATAAATCAAAACTGACATTCATAATCTCTAATCTACACCATTTTACCAACGCCGGTTAATTTGATTAATTTCTAAATTCTGAAGTTTTTACTAAAGTATTTAATATGGAACGTGGGGTAGTTGGTAGTGTAGCGGTGACAGAGTTCACTCAGTGATTGGAATGTTGCTGGTTTAAGGGCTCAACTCCTTAACCCTTACACTACCAACTGCCCTGTTAGTAAATAACAACAGAATAAGTTACAATCTGATTCATGCCACATTGAAACTCAGGAATACTGCTTATACTTACAGACTGTACAATATTGTGACGCTAAACTGCTGCTGATCTGACATACATTTAATGCACTAATGACTATATAAAAGACACAGTTTTAGTTAAAAGCCTGTACAAAAATGTGCCACTGAAATGATCACAGGTCTTGTGCATGTGTAAAAAGACAACTCCAGGACCACAACTGTAGACTGAATACCGCATGTAACCTTATTGTCTCTCTTTCTACTTGTAGTCTAAAGTCTGTATTTTATATTCTATTTATATATTGCGTATTAGTTCTTTGTACAGTTAAAACTGCAGCCGCGTCTTCTCGTCTCTCTGTACACTTCTACAGTGTATAGCAGAGATGTGGTTTACTTTCACTTGACTTTGTCTAAAGAAACCTTACAAGAAACTAAATATGTAGAAAAAGATGTTTCTAAATAGAGAGAGATTTATGTATATCATAGTAAAACTACAGATGCACTTGTCCCAGTGTTTTGATGCATGGTATATTTAGAGTCGTGGTGTAAAGACACTTTCATATGGTTATAAAGTCTTGTATGAGTAACTGGACGTTTGGACAGTATTTCCTTGGTGTTGGTCATGTTCCCCGCAATGCTGCAGCTCTTCTTTAAGTTCAAATTTCAAGATTCTACATTCTTTATTTGTCACATACAATTATACAAGCACAAAGTGTAGTGAAATGTAGCCTGAACATCTATAAGACTGAGCAAATTAAAACAGAAAATTAGAAAGGAGAAATGGACAGATTAAGTTTTAAAAAAAATCCTACGACAAACTAAAAAAGTAAAAATCAAAAAGAACAGAAACGTTGTGCTCCTTCTAACACCAAACATTAGCTGCATTACTTGAAGTATATGGTGTTTCTTGGTAGCGGACAGCTTCGGACCGTAGATGACTGTAGCAATGCGCAGATCAAACAGGAATGATCTATAACAGATGATCAAGATTCACACAATACCTGGATAATAACATACAGCACATCCGCTGATCATTTAGTATAAACTAGCCCTGGACCAAGACAAGTCTTTGACTAAGAGAGGAAGAAGGAGCTGCGTTTGGTTTTAAAATTCCACAGGTGATTTCAATATTTTACACTTCATTTAACTTTTAATATTAGCTCAATTAAATGAGATTTTCTCAGTAGACACAGCGGACAGCTTCTTACGCTAGATTAATCATAGTGGATGTTAATCACCTGCAACGTTCATTTATCAAACAGGAATAATCTGGGTGAGCAAATATTGAGTCATGAGAATGTAAAAGCTGAACCGAGCCTATAAATCTGTTACGATCACATCACCTGTTAATAACGATCTGCTGCTGATCAGCTGGAGACTGAGATACTGTAGGCCAGGACATAATGTTCCTAATAGAAGCAGTTCTGAGTAGACACTATCTTCCCCTAACAGACGGTTTATTATGCAGAATATTGTGTTTGACGCTGTGTGAAGATGTCACTATGACTGCGCAGCAGAGCTCAACATGAAGTAGATTTTTGTTTTTGTGGAAAGCGTCTCTAACGCCTCCCCACGTCCAGCTGCGTCCAAATAATGATTAAACACGAGACTTAACCACGAAATAACAGCCTACATCTGTCTGTCTGAGGATTGCACCTCACACTGACCTGTTTCATCAGGAAGCCAGTCTGCCCCGGAATAAGTGTGTGTGTGTGTGTGTGTGTGTGCGCGTGCACGAATAAAAGACTAGGTTCTAACAATACATCAATCTACATCAATACATTGATTTAATGATCAACGAGCCCACAGCGTCCATCCAAAATGAAAACATCAAACATCATACGTACTGTATTGTGACTTTACTCTGAACAGATCTATTTGTTTTTCGAGGAGAAGGCTGATGTTGGTGTAAATGTCTGGTTGAGTTCAGGGATGATATTTGTGTTGTTTTGTTGTGATGTGATGTGAGTGGAAGTGAATTGCTACGTTTCTGTCTATATTAGGACGTGTTTCTTCTTCGTCTTCCCTCATACCTAACCCTGCATGATGTGCTACTTGTTTGCTTGGGTTAGGGTTAGGGTTTTCTGTTTCTGTTGAATAAGTTCTCTTGTAAAGATGTCCAGTCCGTTCTGTCTGTGACACGCCAGTCTACATGAGAGATGCTCTACAATACATGTGCACTAGTGAAGAGATGTGGAATGGTTGGTATCTTTGACATTTGGGTTGGAGATTTAAATTTTGACCAAAAATGGGAAGGCTGTACGAAGGTGTGCAAAGCAATTTAGAGAAGGAGAGAAACTGTAAAGTGACATCAAGATCAACACACATGTAACACTTGTACAGCAAGCTTCATTTTGACATCTGCTAGCTTAAAGTGGAAAAATAAAGCATTTTTGCTGCTCAGTGTGATGTCAGTGTTCCTCACACTCCTCATATCCCAACCATCAATTCTACACACCGTCCTCTCTACTGCAGGAGAACAGTGTTCCTTCACTTTACAATCCCTGGTGGAGCTCCTGTGCCGGTGGGGAGAGATTTTCATTAACAGAGTTTCACGTCTACTATTTATAGGTGTGAATAATTACAGCACATTAAGCAGCTGAACGCCCCGACTGGAGCACAAGAGATTCTTAAGATCTGAATGAGAGAATAAATGAAGAGGATGAAGTCTTATCAACTAATGAGGTGGAGTCAAGCTAGAATTTAAATATGAAATAAAACCTGGGGTTAAGGGTCTCGCTCAGGGACCGTGATTGCTTGGTCTAGATGTGAACATCCTAATCACTATACCAGCAGCACCCCTTGTTGCAGTAGCTGCAGGGAGACGTGTGCGTATAAGCTAAATAAAGGCTTTTGAAGATTTTTGGCTACAGATGAGTGCCTTGGTCTTCTTTTACAGTTTGCAGTATTATGGTTATGTTGTATGGTGGGTAGGTCATAAAGCTTGTGTAAATCAGACATTGTTTTTCATCTGTCTTTCTTCTGTAGTGTCCAGCACACCAAGCATTTTTCTGTTTTTGCTATCTGTGTATCCAGCCTTGCATTGTACTTTTGGATTACTGTCCGTTTGTCCATCACAACGACTGAAATCGTACTTCTCTCCACTGCTCGAATATTTTATTATATTATTGGAACATTATTTGCACGTAATACAGATTGTAATGTTTCTCTACTTGACTGTTGTTACAATATTTGTACATTTTATTGAAGGCCACCCGGTTTAGAATTTTCATAATCAACTGCTGCAGATCATATGCACGTTCAATGCAATAATTCCAGGACTGAATTTGGAGTTTGAATTCTGAATTCTGCATGTGACTATATTGCACAGTCTCTCTTTCTACATCTAGTTTAGAGTTGTTCTGAAGTATTTTACAGTCTATATTTTTGCTAACTCTATGTAGCTTATTTATTCTTACTGTGGAAACTGGAGCCACGCCGTCTCGTCTCTCTGTATACCTGTTTATAGCTGAGATGACAATGTTTACTTTGACCTTTGACAATATGGTCATGGTTTTGGATATTTGTGTCTAAATTACTCTTTTGCCTGTTCTTGTGCTCACTTCGCCCTGCTGGTTGCCTTCCCTGCTGTTGAACTGTTTGTGAACTCAGATTTTTTGCTAAATCAATCAATTTTTTAAACTGCTCTTGGGTCTATCTCAGTAGTTACAGTATTCGTAGTGTGACTTCCTGACTTCCTTCCTGATTTCTTATTTTTTTGCATGTTTGTCACACTTACATGTTTCAGATTATCAAACAAATTTAAATATTAGACAAAGATAACCCAAGTAAACACAAAATGCAGTTTTTAAGTGATAATTTTATTTATTAAGGAAAAAAACTTATCCAAACCTACATGGCCCTATGTGAAAAAATAACTGCCCCCTAAACCTAATAACTGGCTGTGCCACCTTTAGCAGCAACAACTGCAATTAAGCGTTTGCGATAACTGGCAGTGAGTCTTTCACATGGCTGTGGAGGGATTTTGGCCCGCTCTTCTTTGCAGAAGTGTTTTAATTCAGCCACATTGGAGGGTTTCCGAGCGTGAACCGCCTTTTTAAGGTCATGCCACAGCATCTCAATTGGACTTAGGTCCAGACTTTGACTAGGCCACTCCACTCCACAACCTTCATCTAGTTTTTTAAGCCATTCAGAGGTGGACTTGCTGGTGTGTTTTGGATCATTGTCCTGCTGCAGAACCCAAGTGCGCTTCAGCTTGAGGTCACGAACTGATGGCCGCACATTCTCCTTCAGGAGTTTTTGGTAGACAGCAGAATTCATGGTTCCATCAATCACAGCAAGTGGTCCAGGTCCTAAAGCAGCAAAGCAGCCCCAGACCATCACACTACCACCACCATGTTTGACTGTTGGCATGATGTTCTTTTTCTGAAATGCTGTGTTACTTTTACGCCAGATGTAACGGGACACACACCATCCAAAAAGTTCAGCTTTTGTTTCGTCAGTCCACGGAATATTGTCCCAAAGGACTTGGGGATCATCAAGGTGTTTTTTGGCAAAAGTAAGACCAGCCTTTATGTTCTTTTTGGTCATCAGTGGTTTTCGCCTTGGCACTCTGCCATGCAGGCCATTTTTGCCCAGTCTCTTTCTTATGGTGGAGTCATGAACACTGACCTTAACTGAGGCAGGTGAGGTCTGCAGTTTTTAGATGTTGTTCTGGGTTCTTTTGTGACCTCTTGGGTGAGTCGTCGCCGTGCTCTTGGAGTCATTTTTATAGGCCAGTCACTCCTAGGAAGGTTCACCACTGTTCCATGTTTTCTCTGTTTGTGAATAATGGCCCTCACCGTGGTTCACTGGAGTCCCAAAGCTTTAGAAATGGCTTTGTAACCTTTTCCAGACCGACAGATGTCAATGCCTTTCTTTCTCATCTGTTCCTAAATTTCTTCAGATCGCAGCATGATGTCTTCCTTTTTTGGGATCTTTTTAAGTGATCTGTTGACTCAACAGGTCTGGCAGTAATCAGGCCTGGGTGTGGCTGGTGACATTGCACTCAGCTTTCCAAAAAATGTGATTAACCACCATTACTTTATGATTTTACAAGGGGGGCAATTATTTTTCCACATAGGGCCATGTAGGTTTGGATAGTTTTTTACCTTAATAAATAGAATTATCACTTAAAAACTGCATTTTGTGTTTACTTGGGTTATCTTTGTCTAATATTTAAATCTGTTTAATAATCTAAAATAATAATAACCACTCACACCTTCATCCACACTTTGGCTTGTGTGACCATAACAACCCATTGGACAACAGAGTGAGTCAAAGAGCACATTCAGGGTGACATCCCCACTAGAGGATAAATTCCTGGAACTCCACAGCAGACTTGAAGAAGCCTTTCGGAGGTGAAACATCTTCATGATCCCTAAAAGAGGTCTGGTTGTCATCCATTCAAGCTCTCAAGATGACCATGTCCTGGACGACTGAGGACCTACACCAACACAACTGTACAGCTGTCTTACTTTGATCTGTAGGTGCTATAACTATTAACCAACCGTAACCTTAGAGTGAAGAGGAAGAGCAGCAACACGATGGCTCCACACGATCACAACAACAAGAGAGAGAACCCTGTCAGAACTTTCCAGACTTGCACAAGATCAATTTGCCTACAGATCGTTCATCCACCAAGTCACCATGGTTCAGAGCTGAACTGACCAGCCCTAGAACCACATGATTTAATCTGCAGTGTGGAGTATCACCATGCCTCTGCTCTGCCTGCTAACTTTCTAATGCTTGCTTCTAGTTAAATTTACTTTGTCACACAACTTGTCCCTGTCCACCTGAGGAAACACCTAACCTTTGTGAACTCACATCTCATTTTATCAGGTTTAAAGCTCTGGCTGTGACAGACTGCTGAGTGGATCTGTTGTGCAGTAGTACTGCTGACAGAGACTTACTTATACTGAGCTTGAAAATGCTGCTGTATAAAACTGTGTTGTGTTCCAGACTGCTGCTCCGGGTTTGAACACTCAGCAGCTGCAGCTTCGTCTCCTCCAGGAAGACCCTGAAACAGAGAAACAAATAAAATAAGTTTGAATAAAATATGTTTTAACTAAACCAGTTTAATCTACGACATTTACCGGCCACAATTATTTATTATTTATTTTCTGATTGACATGAAGTTAGTTGGTGTGAGGATGCAGAGGATAGGACTAAATGGAGACACATGATTCGCTGTGGCGACCCTTGAAGGGAAAAGCCGAAAGAGGAAGAAGAAGAAGAAATCACCCTGCAGCAGCTTGGGGTTAAGGGTCTTGATGGGAGACTCGGTGGTGCCAGTGCTCCAGGTGGGATTCAAACTCTCTTGGTCCACTAACCAGTAGACCTTTTTCTGATGTAAGTGTGGGTGGTTGGTGGGCTGCTGGTGGTCTAGTAGTTAGGACACTCACCTCTGCACCAAGTGGGTTCAAATCCTGCCTCGAGCACTACCACCACTGGGCTCCTGAGCAAGACCCCTAACCCCAAGCTGCTGCAGGGAGACACCCTGAAATTAGGAAGAATGGAAGTGTCTGCTAAATGCCATGAATTATTGTAAATTGTCCTGTAGCTGTTAGAAATGGTTAGAAATTAGTTTTGCTGTTATCAGCTTTGGAAGATGATTCTGATCGTGACAGTTCACATTTTCTCCACTTAGTGACAATGATCTTCATTTTCCACTTTGATGAGAAACAATGGTATTCCTAGATAAGCTGCTGTTTGGAATATTTCACCAATAAACTCAACTTGTTTGCATGGATCCTCACTGTGGCCCTGAGCAAATCCCTTAACCCCAAGAAGCCTAAATATAATCTGTAAACGGAGTATTACACACACATCCACAACGACCAAAAGATGACAAAACCAGCAATTATTCACTCAAATCCCATAATTATGTTTTGCAGCGTGACGTGTTTACTGTGTGTATTCCCATTTTTTAAGACCTGATGAATGTGGCCTGTTCCATCCAGCTGTGAGAAACAGTGCAGCACAAATCTCAGGTTTCTGGTGTGAGTGAGGACACAAAGTTGAAGCTTACGAGCCTCCGGGTTTAATGTGCAACTTGATATGCAGCACTCGCCTTGTCGGGAGTTTGTTTGTTAAGTGAAATCTCTGTTCAGAGGCATGTGGGAGCTGAACCAACCAACATCCAAATCCACATCCAGCTCTCATCCTCACAGTCCTGCTTTTATTTAATCACCTAGAGACCAGCTTTGGAAGCAGATGAAAGACCGGGCAGATGATAAAACCTCCCAAAAAGAAATGGTGCAGATGACACAAGGTCGGAGCTGGGAGGACGGGGACGAGTGGAGACGAGTACGAACTGAAGTGCAGGAGGTGAAGCAGAGATACCAAAACTATTTAGTGCTCTCTGAAGCGGTGCTGCGGCAAATGTTACGGCATTCATCATTCAATCTTAAAAAACACATTAAACCACCGGACTCCAAACTGCTTCACAAAATGTTCAATAGTTACACTTTGCTGTGTGTATTTTTTATTCTTTATGGTTAGTTCTTTTAAGGTTTAACTTGTTCATTTCTCATTTCTATTTTCATTTGCACAGTTTTAGGAATTATAAGGTTACTAACTACAACATCTTTCACTACATAACTATGAACATGATCAATATTGAATCTTTAACCTCACTTTTGGGCGGCACAGTGGTGCAGTGGTTAGTGCTACCGTCTCACAGCGAGAAGGTCCTGGCTTCCAGCCCCGGGTCGGCTGTAGGGTCTTTCTGTGTGGAGATTGCATGCTGTCCCCGTGTTTGCATGGGTTTTTCCGGTTTCCTCCCACAGTTCAAAAGCATGCAATATAGGTTAATTGGTGATTCTAAATTGGCCCCATAAGGTGTGTGTGAGAGTGTGATTGTATGAGCGTGTGTGTGTTGGCGCCCAGGGTTCCTGCCTTGCACCCACAGTTATCGGCATAGGCTCCGGTCACCGTGACCCCGGTCGGGATTAAGCGATTCAGATAATGAATGAATGAATGAATCTCACTTCAGTGCACACCAAGAATGTCAATAAAATCATTACTAAATAATTAAAGTGCAGCCTCTGACTCTATGTGGCAGCTGAAAGGAGAACGCTGTCGTGCAATCAGGCACTGTAGCCAATTCGACACCAATTAGAAACAACTGCTGGTTTAAAATACACTTCTTTGTAAAGAGAGAAAAATGATAGTGTTTCTGTAACAGTGTCCCAACAGACCAATCCTACCGCCATCACTACCATCACTTGGCCCCTGAGCAAGACCCTTAACCGCAAGCTGCTGGAGGGACAGGGTCCCGTGATTAATCCCCCAGTTCATTGGTTGAAACTTGTACTCTCTCCTTTCCCTTTTATGGTCTTGTTTTATTCAATCAGTTCACGCGTTTAGTTTCACTCCTCACATGTGTTTCTTGTCTGTTACAGAGTACCATGAATTAACTGCCACAGCCAGCTATGCCCACACTGCTCCTCCCAGAATCCCTGCTACCGATTAGCAACGTCCAGCAGATTAGGTTGAGGTTTTTCGAGAACTGACCAGAGACACTGTTTTGATTGGCGTGAGCCTGAGCTTGAGTCTGTGTGTGAGTTCTGTAAATAAACTTATCATGTTTCCGATAACTCCTGCATCTGCGTCCTCTGTCCGAAGGGTGTTCCAGCAAGAAGTCACTCTTTCCCTTATTATTTACTTCTTTTAAAGGTATGCACTCTTTCATTAGAGGAAAATCCCAGTTTTAACATTAATATTTAAAAAAAAAAAAACCTTATCAGTAAACTATGAAACAAAGTGATCGTTCATTAATCATAATCAAGTTAAATGTTCAATAATCGTGATACTGGTCTGCGGCGATATTGCACAGCGCTGGTCAGTAGTGAGACTAATGGTAGCTACTCATCACTGCAAACTGGGATTTCTGTGCGGTCTGAACAAAGTGATTCTTGTCTTTATCCCAGCAATTCGGTTTGAGTGAGTTGTGAGCTAATCGAGCAGGAATTCACATGCGTCTGCTGTTCCAACATGAATAAAATCTGAGAGATAAAGGAGAGATGGCACAGTGAGGAACCAGAAGCTAATATTCTCACTTCCTCAATATTTTGGCTGAAAGTGTCTTCATGGAGGCTACAGAAGCTGTTTGTAGCTTTGAGATTTACATCAACCTCCACAGAAAATTCTGTAGCCGTGTCCTATCAGCCGTCCCGTTGTGGGAACTGCAGGTTGCAGCAAAACATTCCACTCTTATCTTCACAGAGAGAGAGAGGGAGAGAGTGAGAGAGAAGGAAAACACTTCAGAGTGTTCATTTTCCACACCACCTTATCAGCTCTCTAAATTCTCCAAGCCGACCCCCGCACTGCGCTGGGTGGGATTTTAAGCGATGACCGGTTTGGATGCTCGGGTCAGGGAGACCGTTGTGTAACGGGATCAGTGTTGGGGAAACTAGTTTTAACCAGTGTCTTTTCCTGCTCCAAGTTACTTGTCATCAAAATGATCTAAGCTGCACTACAGGTTGCTGTTTTAATGTAGTAGTTACTAAGAGTCGACCGGGCCGAGTATCGAGATGATATTAGGCATTTCACTTATCCAAACTACATAATCCCAACTGGGGTCACAAGGGTCACCGGACCCTATACCGGGAAACAACCAACCCTGTGCAGGTGCCAACATACCTCATTATTATTATTATTATTATTATTATTATTATTATTATTATTATTATTATTACATATTTATTATTATATATTATTAAGTGTTCATAAGGGAGAGGCAAGTGTTTGGCCATATAACCCAGTGGTCACCAACCTTTTCAAGCTCAAGATCCCTGACCTCTGGTGAAAGACAAGATCTACCTGTTGAGGCACTGAGAGGAAAAGTACAAAAACAGAAAATAAGATCTTTTTGTCAAATTGAGAGGGTATTTGTTTTTGTATTTTAAAATGTATTTTTGTAGCACTCTGTTCCATGTTGAGTATAATAAGCCATAATAACTAATAACCATTTGATGTACACTGTCCTCCAAAAGTTTGGAAACGCCCCTGGCAAAGTGTGGTTCTGGACGATATCAGCATAAATCCTCATCATGTTTTGTTGCAAATACATTAAAGTAACTTGACATTATCTTTGGAGACCAGCAATAATCATTTTTATTTTGATTACATAATAATGTAGCTCAACCCAATTGAGCAACTATGGGAGGAACTGGACTGTGATGTCCATAAGAAGTGTCCAACCAGTGTGAATCATCTTTGGGCAATCCTTCAGGCGGCGTGGAATAATATATCAGGTCAATGTTTGAATAAACTGACCGCTCGGACGCCCAGATTATGCAGAGCGGTAATAGCTGCTAATGGTGGATATTCTGATGAATCCAAACTTTAAGTGTTTTCTGTGTGGAAACTGTTTAATAAACTGTTTATGTAATAAAATATGTTTTGGTCGTTTGTGTCGTCCCTTATCAGTGCAACATCATCACAAATTAAAAAGGATTCATGGCAATACTGTCCAAAACCACACTTTTCCAGGGGCGTTTCCAAACTTTTGGAGGGCAGTGTATTTATGTTTTGCACATTAGCAGTTCATTTTTTTACATTATTTTTGGTAATAAATTAATTAAAGCAACAAAAAATCTGAGGAGCCACTTGGGAGCTGAAAAAGCCGGAATTCCCGTCACTAATATCTGCAGCTGGAACACTTCTCATTGGTCAGTTAAAAGCATTGTTCTCTTATCTCGTTGGTCGCTTTCACGCTACTATGGAAATGCAGCAACTGGCCCAATAGAGAGGAAGGCGTCTGCAGAACCCAAAGTTAATCAGGTGAAATTTAATATATTTTTTACTTTTATATTCAGCATCTAATGTGAACGTCTCAAAGATCTACCACTCGATCACAATCAACGGACTGGTGACTCCTGATATAACCATTCTCATATATACATATACATAGCTAAAAGGATCATGTAACAGGAGCAACGCGGCACAAAACACTGCAGCATGAAGATGAGAACACAGTTCCTGACCAAAATGAGGCAGTCGGTCAGGATTTATACACCGTATTTCCCCTGCTCTCTACACTCTCTCTCTCTTCTCCTCTCGCTCTCTCTCCATTCCCCTCCCCAAAATAGAACTCATCAGACTCGTCACTCACTCAAGCCCGAGCCAAGTTGTGTTAAGCTGGAAAACTGTCAGCGTAATCAGACTTGTCTAAGCGCTGTGGGGGGTTAGTGGGGGCACACGGGGCTGGGGGGTGGAGTGCGGGGGGATTAAACCTCATATCCAGTTTGTTGGCACCAGCAGTGGGGTAATTGATTTTTGGGGATTTAAATAAATGACTCAAATTCCCTTACATAAGGAGTGGGGAATGGAGTGAGAGAGACTTGCCCCGGGTGTGGGGGAGGTGATGGTGGGACGAGAGAGGAGAGAGGACGTGACCCCCTCCAGGTGATGGCTGTGACCCACTTCTCCTTTAACAAGGCTAATTAAAGGTCAGAGCCTCTGTTAGTTACCACTTTGGGAATGAGGTGTAGTGTTTATACCTGTTTCATATTGAAGAGCAAATCAAACTCCCCGATGTAAGTGCAGTTGGTAGTTCACCCTGTGGTCACCCTGAATGCTCAACCAGTAAAGGTACCATTGACGTACTCATGAGCAAGATACCGTCCCCAAGCACTGCTCCCTAGGACCCTGTACGATTAGTGTTTCCCTTTTATTGGGAATGTCTTAAATACATGAGGTAACATCTGGAAGAATTAATTGTCATAATCAGTAAAAGCATCTTTATAAGAACATTAATTGTTAAAATATCTGGTTTAATTTAATCATTAAATTAGTAAAATCCATAGATGACGTGATATTAAGGTAGTGGTTACTGGCAGTCCTGTTGTATATTTATGGATGCTGATTTCCACCACAGCGTGATCAGGGTTCTGCTGGATCGTTAGTTCAATTCCATCATCTGACTGTGTGTGTATGTGTGTGTGTGTGTGTGAACGCCAGCTCCAAACTGCAACAGGCTCTCTCCTCACTCAGCGCTCTGCTCCGTTAAACACATCGCCTCCTGTTAGCTCGTCATCTCTCACTGCTACAGATCCCGCTTCAACAACCCTGCTGCTGGTTCCACACTCTAGCTGTAGATTCTGAGTCTAACTCTCCTGAAGCTGAGCCTTACTGGAATCCTCATGTCATTTACATATCAGTAAAGTGTGTCGTTATCTTAATAACAGGCAGATTTCACTTCAGTACGCTCACTTTGTCAGATATAAATACTTGGTTGGTGACTGGTGGCACACTCTGGTTCCTCATTTTTGAAAAGATCATCAGATTCATCAGATTTTGAAAACAAGCTATTTAAAGAACTTGATTTAACACAATTTCATGTAATTGTTCAATTTTACTAACACCTAGAAAATACTTTTAATACTTGTAATGTGCATATGAACGATCAAATACGGCTCCAGCCCATACAGTGTTGTTGGGTTTGAGTCTCCTGCTGGTGATTTTGCAGCTAACTTTCATCAACACGAACCGTAATGGAACTGCCATTTAAACGTTAAATGATTTTTCTTTAACAATGACATGTTACTTCATTTGTTCAGATCAAAATACTGTTGATGTCAGGATTTATGCCACTGTCTGCCCTTCAGCATTTTAGAAATGAAAGAAAAGTAAGAATGTTATCACATTTTGAAAATGGATAAGTGAAAGTGTGTCCTGTGGTGTGTTGGCGACAGCTCAGGGTTGTTGACTGCCTTGCGCCCATAAGTTCCCGGGATAGGCTCCAGTCCCCCCACGACCCCAGTAGGGATTTAGCGGTTCGGATAATGAATGAATGAATGAATAAATAAAAATACTTAATTTAACACCATTTAAGCCAACTATTTCTTATAGTAACTGAACTGTACCATCAAAACATCTTTGCTGAATAAGTACTATAAGTTATAAGGATTTCATATGAACAGTGTTTAGCAGCTGCTAGATGGAGTCGGAGGATGGACTTGACCTCGTACAAGATGAAGCAAGAATCCGTGTCTGTATTTATCAAAATGTTTGACTCTGAAAGACCAAACGGACAGAATATACACAATAGAGTGTAACTCACACAAGCTGAACATCACTCTCTACCTCCAACACACCATCATAACCTGGTTGGGATTTGATGTTACACTGTTAGAAATACAGATTCTCACATTACTTTTAACATCATGTTTCACATTTTTAACTAACTGGCTTTAAGAGGGTCCTGCAGCACAACTCCTCAGTGTTACTGGATGAGGCAGCGCGGATGTAGTCACTACCTTTACTCTGTAGCTTGTGGTGTAGTAACTACTATATTAAAGCGGCAGCTCGTAGTGGAGCTGACACACTTCATCACAAGCAGCTTGGAGCTGGAGAAGCTGCTGATTAAACGTAGTTCTTCAGTAGCTGTGTGATGCTCGTCATCAGTGTTATCTTCAGTCTCTTGCCAATGAGGCAGAATATTTACAGTGATTAGTGAAGATGACGTCCCTCAAAACTCCACTAAGCTCTCAGCCTGCGACACTGTCATCCTCATCCTCATCATCATCCTCATCTTCATCATCATCACCATCCTCATCTTCATCATCTTCCTCATCTTCATCATCATCCTCATCCTCATTATCATCATCATCCTTATCTTCATCGTCATCATCAACACCACCGTCTCCATCATCATCTTCATCATCCTCATCTTCATCATCATTATCATCATCCTCATCATCATCATCCTCATTAACATCATCATTTACATCATCCTCATCCTCATTAACATCATCATTAACATCATCATTATCATTATCTTCATCCTCATCATCATCCTCTTCAATCATCATCATCATCAACATCACCGTCTCCATCATCATCATTATCATCATCCTCATCATCATCTTCATCATCCTCATCATCATCCTCATCAGAATCATTGTCTTCAATCATCATCATCATCATCAACATCACCGTCTCCATCATCATCATCTTCATCATCCTCATCCTCATTAACATCATCCTCATCATCATCCTCATCATCACCATCATCCTCATCCTCATTAGGGTTGAATGACTGCAGTCCTCCAGTAATTAACCCTGCCGTGGGTGAGGCGCGTCATGCATGCAGCACTGTCCGGTCACGAACACGGCGTCTGGCCAGCGGCGCTGATGATGGCTTTCAAAAAGATTTTATAGCTCCACAGCAGAATAACCATGAATAATTTACACTCGTGAAGAGGTGCGGACGTGAAGTACTGGAGAGTGGCTCAGAAAGAGGGCCAGCGGCTCAGCTACACCACCGACATGACACAGTAACACTGAGTATCAGAGCTCCTGATGGAGAGGCCAACTTTCATCACAATGCAATATTATATTTACATGACTACTATTAACATGAGCATGATACTAAACTACTCTAAAATGAAGATGCTTTTACATTAAAATACTTAACTAAGACAAAATCAAACTCACATGTGAATAAACTAATATTCATAATATTTTCTCAACTAAAAACAACTTTTTAGTCTTTAAAATGTTTAAATGTTCATAGGTAAGTACGTTAAAGTGAAAGTGAGTGATTATTTGTCATAGTGAACACAGTGCACCACAACCACACGTGAGCTCTGCATTTGACCCATCCGTGAAGGAGCAGTGGACAGCTGATATGCACTATAGCGCAGGCCTTTGGACTGTGGGAGGAAACTGCTGCGAACACAGAGAGAGCATGCAAACTCCACACAGAAAGACCCTGCGACCGACCCAGGGATCGAACCCAGAACCTTCTCCCTGTACGGCGTCAAAATATGATGCCAATTTTATAATTTCCTCAATTCCCAAAAATGGTGACAACCAGACCGGGACAAAGCACAACTCTCAGAGCAACCCAAACTATAAATCCAGCTAAATCAGTGTTCTTGGATCCCTATAATTAGGCCTGCCGTAATGAACCGACTCTTAAACAAGAGCACACGCATATTTACTGTATGTAAAGGTCCATTTTGGCCAAATTTACTGCATTTCTGCCTTGCCTTAGGTAACAGGGAATCACCTGTGCACAGCATATTGAATATGAAATCACAGTAACAGTTCTGAGTAATGCTAGTGTAATAAGACTGGTGTAGGATTTTAGGAGCTTGTTAGAGGGATGATGTTGTACTCACACACAAAACCTCTAATCTCATGATAAATATGCTGGTAAACTGCACAGTCAGCTCTTCCTCCGCACGTTGACAGAATGGACATAATGCTCTGGGAAAGTGAGAACAAAATGCCTGTGTGTCTCTCTAGAGCAGACCTGTGACGAGTAACGCTGATTTGAAACGCTTGTGTGAGTGTGAGAGAGTTTGTCACGTCTTTCTCCTCGTTGCTTTACCTGCTGATGTGCCGTAGAGCCATGTGGAGACAACAGCAGGTGTGCGGTAAGTTACTGATCACGCTGCTGACAGATATGTGCTCACAACCACAGAAACTCCTCGTTTGCAAACAGCAGCTCAGATCCACACCGTCTGCACCTGACAGCACATTAACATCCGGCCCACGTGCAACACACTATATATATGTTAATGTGCTGTGTACAGTCAGGGATGTAGTTGTGCATCCCACAGCCGTGACATAGCGTGACACAGAGTTGGCCCGTGATCGGAGGGTCGCCAGTTCAAATCCTGCACTGGTAAAGGTACCACTGAGGTACTCATGGGCAAGGTACCGTCCCCAAGCTCTGCCCTCTAGGTGCTGCCCATCGGCTGACCACTGCTCCTTCACAGATGGGTTAAATGCAGAGGGCACATTTGGTTGTGGTGCACTGTGTGCTGTGCTGTGTTCACAACGCAAATAATCACTCATTTTCACTAGCTAAGTAGAGTGAGATCGTTGGCTTTCATGCATTAATTTGTATTTGTTTCTGTAATTAATGTGTATATTTAGTTTACATCTGTCACAAGGTCTTTCAGTTCTATTAGATCCATTCTATTAGATTCTCTGTCTTTTTCACTCTCTTGCTGCTTTTCTCTCCCTCTTTTTGCCCTCTTCTCTCTCTCTCATTCTCTTGCCATACAGTGTTTTTGAGGTCCTGCCCAGGGCTGGTTTCTATGGAGATGCCAGTGGGCCTGATGCATAAAGGGAGAGAAAGAAAGTGATAGAGGAAGAGGGAGGATGAGGGAGGAAGACAGTCAGGCCTCAGTGGAGTTTTTGGCAGCTTTTCAGAGCCAGACACAGAACAGCGTTTATTTCCTCTGGCTTGTGGGTGGCAGATATGAATATGAGAAATGAATAAAACCCCGTCGTGCTGCTAAAGGCACCTGTGCTGAGGGAAGCCAGCTGTAATGAAAGGCAATTCTCCTGAGCAGAGCTTCAGAACTGTATCAGAGAGATGTGGCACGATCAGTGCTCTCACAGAGGAAAAGCACAGGAAAGACGTCGCAGCTGAAACTCACCAGCAGGAGGACGCTGATGATTCTCTTCGTCCTGCGATTTTCTCATAAGACCACAAACAGCACATTCCTGCGTGAGTATGTTAAGGGTTCTGCGGCACTGTGGTGTACAAAAGCCTTCAACATATTGTTTAAAGCATCTCGTCTCCCTGCAGCAACTTCAGCGTGTTAACCATGAGATGATGGTTTGAATCCCAAGAAACACCGCTCTCCCCGTATTTGCGTGGGTTTCTGCCGGGGGCTCCGGTTTCCTCCCACAGTCCAAAAGAGTGCAATATGGGTTAATTGCTGACTCTAAATTGGCCCGTAAGGTGTGGGGGAGAGTGACCTCAGAGGTACCTTTACTGGTCAGGAACTTGAACCGTTACACTTCCAACTGCTCCAAACAACCCCAGCATAATGCTCATACACACTGAGCCTGTGTTCATTTCAGCAGGTGAATTTAGTTCTTAGCTTTAGTCTTAGGACTGTTCATTTAGAGCTGGTTAATTTAGCTCCTCAGTACCTCAGTGGTATCTGCAAAACTTAAATGTTAGTCATACTTTTTTACTGTTTTATTAAAAGACTGGATATAGAATTTTCATACTGAAACTGTATCTAACCTCCTGCACATCCAGTGTCAAAGTCAACTTCCACTTTTGTAGGTAACGCTGCATCCAAACTGTCTCTCCTCTACTTCTACTTCTAGTTCTAGTTTAAAGTTATATTTAATACTCCATTTCTAGTTTAAAATGTATATTTTGTATTCTATTTACATATTGTTTATTCCATGTGCCCTGTTTGTTCTTTGTTAGATTATTTCTTATTGCACTGTAAAAACTGGAGCCACGTGGTCTAGTCTCTCTGTATATCTGAAGCAGAGATGACAATAAAGTTTACTTTGACTTTGACTTTTGACTCTGACTACTTGAACCAGCAACCCTCTGATCACAGGTCTAACTCCCTACCAGCTACACTACAAACTGCTTACGCTGCAAGCTTGTGAGTTGATGCCTAATAACTCTCCCAGGCACTGAACAAACACTGCACTGATATCAGGGTGTTTTGTACTGTTCAGATAAAGAGTTTTCCTGAATTAATCTGAAGAACAATATCCTGCACGTCTGTACTGACATATTAGGTCTACAGTATATATGACATCAGGAGCAAAGTCACGAAGGTAGCACTCTCACTGTCCTTATCTGCTGTGGTAATGTATTAGTGGCCGTGGGTGGTGTGTAAAGGTGTGTGTTTGAGTGTGTGTGTGTGAGTGTGTGTTCCAGACATGCAGGGTTTAATTGTGTCTGTGTTCACTTCCCCTGTAGACTACTGATAAATGAGAAAGGTCCTTTTCAAGAACAGAGCTCTGGGCAGAAGAGACAGCACTTTGACATTAAATGTCCACGACTCCAGTCCTGCGCCTGAGTGAGCACAGCGTCAAACACACAACCACGTCAATGTCACAACACACACACACACACACACACACATACACATGCAGAACGTCCCAGACACAAAACCCAGCCAGGAATTCAACCCAAAAGTACAATAACGGGTCAAACTAGACATGAACTCCTGAAGAGACGGTGTGATTACTGTGTGCTCAAAAATGTAGGAAAGGATAAAAAGGATGAAGAATGTAAAAAGGAGGAATGATTTGTAATGTTTCTGCTGTTTCTGATGCTGTTAAACTCTGAGCTGCTGAAATAATGTTAACTCAGATGAGGAACGAGTTAAACACAAGAGAAGTAACAGCACAGTTCTCCTTAACAGAGACGCCCCCTTGTGGTGAGAATATGGCATGACAGCCTTAATGGTGGTACCATCTTGTGGCCCAAACACGGAATGACAACATTCTGGCCTAAAAAGGGAAACAGCTGCTTGCCGCTGAGCTACTGACAAGAAATATAACAGTAGTGTTCTCCTCAAATAATTTAACATATAAAGCCATGAAGAGTTAACGACTTAGAGTTTAAGGGGCAAAAAGTAGGAAGCACCGTCTTGTGGTCAAAATATGGAATGTCAGCCTTAGTAGTGGCAAAATGGGGAACTTTTTGTCCTGAAAACAGAAGACAAGAATCACAATAGCCAATGTCTCCTCAATGATCTGAAATGTTTAACCCATGCACGGCTCTGTGTGGCACCTCACCCTCTTTTCCTCTCTCTCTCTCTCTCCATGTGTGAAACAAGCTTCTCTTTCTTCCGGCTGACCACAAAGAGCGGCTTTCATCCCAGCCGGAGTCGGCCTCACACCAGCGCCGTTTCCTCGGTGACCACTCGTAAACAAACTGAAGCCAATGCCAGAACTGGGGGATCTGAACCTCCGACTCTCACACACACATACACATGGAGAGAGGTGCGTGAAGGAGGATTTCTATGTACATTAAACAAGCCTGCACTTGTCAAACTCCATTACTATGTGGTCAGTGTGTGAATCTGGACGGTCTCCGACTAACCCTCGCTGGGCAACATCTGTTTTCCACATTAGAACCTAAAACCAAAATAGGTGCCTTTTTCAATATTCATTGACCAAAAGAAAAAACGTAATTAATGAAAATGAGACTAAGTCCAAAAAGGAAAACAGTTAGATTTTGTATTTCCCAAGTTAAAAAATATGGAAAGATGGAAAACTGACATTCACATTCACAACTGTTTATTACTGAACAGTGGTGTGACCTGAAGTGAGCATTACACACAGAAGACTAAATAAAATGCAACACTGACAGGGTTAGGGTTAAGAGGAAGAGCAACCCACTTACTGCCAACAGACAACACAAGGCTATCAGTTCTGAAGAGCAGTAAAATGAGGACCGTACTGTATGCATATTTCATAAAGCATGTAGCGTTTGAGTTGTTACATGAGCGAATGAGTGAATGCACAATGGAAGATCAGCACGGTAACAGTAAGTGTTTGGGGGATTTTTGTCCGCAGCCCCCTTTTTGGCCTCCATGTGACAGACGTGCTCCTCTCCAGCAGGGTTTGGGTTCTAAAGGAAGCGTGGAGCGTGAACGCAGCTGAATAGAGAGTGTACAGGGAGACATGGAGGACGAGAGCGGGGGGGATGGAGTGTTGGGGGTGGGAGACATTCTCTCACTCTCTCACTCTCAGCCCGAACAAACCCCGTTAGGAGCAGCAGTGTGTGGTGGGAAAGCTGGCAGTGGTCCAGATACACTGAGCATCAACACACACACACATGCCTTCACCACGCTGATGAAGAGCAGAAACACTGACTAAGTTACACACACACTTATAAGAACCTTGTAAAGGACAGTGAGGCCCTGAACCCCCAGGTTGGCATGTGAAATTGGGCCGGCGAAGTTTCGGGAACATTGAGATGTTTGAGGGAGATGTTCAATGTTGTTCTGTGTTTCATTACTTCATCAGACTCCTGGTTTTCCAGCAACCATCGGGCATAATGATTAGATAGTTGGCCCCGTTATCAGAGGGTCAGCAGTTCAAGTCCTGGACTGGTAAAGGTACCACTGAGGTACTCGTGAGCAAGGCACCGTCCCCAAGCACGGCTCCCTTGGTGCTGGCCATGTCAGCTACTCCTTCATGGTTGGGTCAAATGCTGACCAACATTTTGCTGTGGTGCACTGAGTGCTGTGCTGTGTTCACAATGACAAATAATCACTCATTTAAATGTACAGAAACTAGAGCAGAAACACACGAGCTGTGTAGTGTAAAATTACTGACGCTCTACACAAAAACAAGATTAACAGCTCTCATACGGCAGCTAGAGAGATACGCTGTAGGTTTCTTACCGCAGGTGCTGTGCAGGTCGACAGGAAAATAAAATGTATGCAAGCTGACGTTTATCAGTAGACTCCTGAGTTAATGATTACACACTCTTTACACTGCAGCAAACTCAGGACCATCAAACATTACTGACGTTACACACCCGGATTAGAGACTGTACAGGAGCACACTGACTGGGGCTGTAATGATACTGTAACATCACTTTATACTGAACAGCAGGTCTGTTCTTATCAAAACAGAAGACTGGTTTCAATTTAAACCTCCAAATTCTTATGTTTAATTCTGCTTACAGGTAAGTCTTATATACTTGTGTATATTCTCTGATTCAGTATTACTGGCTTGACATTGCAGCTTGGCCACATCAAATGCCCCCACATCAAGCGTGAGCGGAGCTTCAGGCTGTTGTGAGATTAAAGCTCATAAGTGTGGACGCTGTAATGCTGATTTACCTGAGCGCAAGGAGGCATGAGGCCATCACACTGGGAGCAGAGAGAAATCTGGGATTCTACCAACTACGACAGCTGCAGGTTATTTGAAGAGCAAAGTCAGAGTGGGAATAATAATCCACACTCAAAATCTGTATATTTTCACGCACTCCGACCAGTCTGGTCACCGCTGCCTTAAAGAGTCACGTGTTTAGACAGGGCAGAACGAGCTGTATGATGTGGATTAAAACGGCTCCGTTCTTCCTTGGAGCAAACTCACCTTTTCACAGTTTTTGCTCCTGTTGTTCCCGCAGCTGGACGAGCTGGACGAGGTGATGTCTTCATGAATTCGGTTCAACAGCCAGAGCAGGAACTCCAGGGCGTCATGCTGGGAATTACCCCGAAACTGAGTGGCGTACTTGGACACGATCATCTGCAATTGGGAGACAAGATGGTCTAGTGGTTAGCATCACAACAGGTTGTGGGTCCAAATCCTACCTCCAGCGCTACCACCACTGTGTCCCTGAGCAAGACCCTTAACCCCAAGATGCTGCAGGGAGACTCTGTACCAGTAATTAGGACATAAAAGTTGCTCTGGAGAAGATAATGAAAATCTAATGTGAGAAACACAACATGACCTTAAAGACCTTAAATGACGTTTGTTCACCTTCCCAACTGAGTTATGAGGAGACTTTAAAATATTCCAAAAATCCCCCCAAATAACAAGCATGCTCCTATTTAAGAAACAAGTGAGCAGACTTCCACATCCTGAATAAAACATGAACATTAACGAGCTGCAGGCCTCGCTGTGGGCAGGAGACTGGCATCACCCTGCTGTATGAACACCATTATGTTATGTCAATGCCAACATCAGACTTCACTTGAACACTGCCTTTATTATGCATCTTATATTAAAAAACATAAATGTGAACTGGTCTTTGCTTTGTACTTCACACACAACTCTTAACATGCTGCTACAAGCACAAAAATCCGGTTAATTTCCCACATATAATGTATGAGGCGATATCACCTCAAATCAATATCATGATTCGTTGAACATTTTGACTCGATTATGATTAATCCCAGGTGGCCGGGAGGTGTCGCCTGTTGGGTTTTATTTTGTCTTCTTTTCTGTCGGTCTCGTCCATCACCCCATTTGTCCCGCTCTCTCTTTGTTTCTGATTGGGCTTTTACACATTACTCTGATCTTGTTATCCAGTTCAGCTGTGTTTAGTTCATCCCTCGGTTCTCATTGGTTTACACATTTGGTCCCTCATTGCTTGAGTTAGCTTCTGGTTACTTTCTTATGGTAATCCTGGGGTGTGTTTCCCAGAACATAGTGTACATTAGCTTTACATTTACATTAAATTAACTAACATAGTGTTGCTAACATAGTCAGCAGTACGTTTTAAATGGACACGACATCAACACATATTGGGGAAAGTATCAACACAATTACAAACATAATCAAAATAACTGTTGTAGGCAATATTATCATGATGAGAGGTTTTGATGAATTGCCCAGCCCTATGATGTAACCACATAGTCTGCTGGCACACCATCCATTTAGCATCACAAATAAAGGTGTTCAGAGACAGCATCTTGCTTCCTGATTTGGGAGCAGCAGCTTGTTATGAGGAGTGATGCAGGAGGAACCAGCTGGAGGATTTACTCTGATGTACAGTTGAACAGTTGATTTTCTGCTGATCGCGACTTTGTTAGTAAAGGAAGTATGCAGTCTCTGATGTGTCATGCCAGGCTCTGGTCACTACTCCTGAGAAGAAGCGCTTATCAAGCACATCTGCAGAGACTGCACAACCTCGATCTGGAGCCGCTCCTAGATAAGCTTTTTCTAGTTTGACCAACAACAGTGTCCATCATTAAAAATGCTCACGGTGAAAAATGAAGATTCCTGACTGTTTGTAAAGCAATTCACAAAGTTAAAACCCTGTTTAAAACGTAGCAGGAGGCAGGAGATGATGCTGCATAAATCTCCATTTTAATTCTGACTGACACGAAGAGTAATTACGTCTGTATTAACCACATGAACTTCAGCTGCCAAGAAACTGCAGATTAAAAAAATAAGACCTGCAGACTTCAGATATCTCATTAATCCCAAATCATATCAGCCGTGTTGAGAAGAAACGGGGAAATGGATCTGTGCTTGACAGTGACCGTAAACATCAAGAGAGCTGGCCTTGGTGGAGAAACACTGCGTCTGGAGAACACTCCTGGTGCTCGCGGGGTTGTGGAAGTTAGTCTTAAACAGTGTATTTTGCCAAGAGCGCACTGTGATGCAACAAAGCATGCTGGCCAATCAGATGTCACTTCTTCCAATTCAACACCAATCAAACAGCTGCTAACTGAAAATACCCGGCGTTGTAAAGACAGAACAATCATTTTATTTGTAAGATTGTAGCATTTTGCTGCATTACAACACAACAGTTTGTTGCCGGAAATCTGCAGTTTTTAAAAAGTATCTTCACTATTGATAATCTTCTGAAAATAAGTAGTTAAATTAATCGAACTGCTAACCCTAGAATTAACTTCACTACTTCCCAACACTGATCATCTTCTATTCTGTCTTGCTTTAGAGCTGTAATTTCATTTTGCAATACACTAGACCTAGAGTGAGTACAATTCCATAAAACTGAAAGACGTTTACTTTTGCATTCTTGTAAAATGCCTATTTATTCCACTTGTACAGAAATTTCCATTTTATTCTATATATTAGTATCTTGTACATAAAAACTAAAATTCTAAATCTTTTTGTGACAAGGTACACAGACGCATAAAATAATTTACCACGTGTATTAAAGGTGTAGCATGTATTCAGCTTTTAAGGCCGCGTAAGGCTTCGTTTTTCTGATTTTATGCTTATGATTACGCCATGAGCTCCTGTATTTGTAGAATTCACATTCAGCCGTTACTGCAGTGAACATGTCTGTTGAAAAGCGAGTGTAAACCTCAGGAGTGCTCAGTGCAGTGTCAGAGGCAGAGTAAAGGTGTTTTCGTGCTCCACACCGTCATCACTGAGGCATATATTTATAGAGTTACTGAGATAATTCCAGTCCTCTGTCCACTGTAATTACTCTTTGTGTCCACGAGTGATGACGTAAAGCGTAAGTGTTTGAGAACAATGCAGCCTCACGGGGCTTTAAAAGCTGCACTCAGCAACATCATCATCATCATCATCATCATCTTTATCTTTTCGTGGCTGCCCTACAAATATATATCTCTTTTTTACGCTGAACTAAAGCCTCACATTTTCTAGTGCAGAGCAGCGCTGTCATCAACAACATCTACATCATATTATTATATACAGTGTTTATCTTGTTACTCAGCACTGTCTTGTTAAAGGTTTTCATCAATAAGGTCTTCACTCTGCAACTAAAGGGTTTACAAGCGTTCTTCCTCCACTTACACCTCCAATGCCTCATATTCCTCCTTCTCCATCTCCTCCTCTCCCTCTTCATGTAACTTCTCCTCTAGGGTTAGGGTTCACCCTTCTCTTACTCCTCATATTCCTCCTCGTGCTTCTCCACCTCTTCCTCCTTCACCTTCTCCTCCTCTTCTTGCCCCTTCTCCTCCTCATTCAACTCCATTTCTTCCTCGTCTCATTCCTTGTGTCACCCGGCACAAAGCACATCAGAAGCCACACAAAAAGCCACAGCAAACACAATATAACACCTCTCAGCCTCGGCCCCCGGGGCCCCCGCACCTTCACACTCACTCGTCCAGAAGCAGCACGTTTTAACACTGATCTACAGTAGTGGGAAAAAACGCTGTCTAAAGCGGCTGTATTCACATTTACAATAAGCTAAAATTAGATCCTAGTGAGAAAAAGAGTTTTAGAGGAAAAAGATTAAACACACACCACTTCAGCAAGCACTTAAACTAGTCCTACTGCAGAAAAGAGCAAAAGTTACAGATTTCATTAGAATGAATTACACATGCTGCTCTCTGCTGTCCATGCCATCCCTCATATTCCTAATTATAGTGCTAAAGTTTACTCAAGGTTAAGAACATTCAGCTCCTCATCTGGAGGAGAAAAATGGGTTTGGAGAAGAACATCATGAGAAATCCAGCCCTAAACCAGCACTACAGCAACAACCAGCAGATCTCCTTCATAAACCAACAGATAACCAGCGAGAAACAGAAATAACCAGCAAATCACCATCTCAACCCGGTTACAACCACCACATGATCATCACAAACCTGCCACTGACCATCAAAACCCAGCCACAACATGCAACTAACTATTACAACAACCATAACCTGGAATAAGCAGAAAAGGACCATCACAGCCCAACAATAACTCACAAATCACCATCACAGACCAGCACTGACCAAGAAATGACCACCACAAAGCAACAATAACCAGCAAATGATGATAGCAAAATAGAATAACCAACAAATAGCCATCATAAACCAGTTATAACCGGCAGTAGGGGCATCAAAACACCAGTAAATGCCCACCACAAACCTAGAAATCGTCATCACAAATCATCACTCAAATGCCCACCTCACAACGCAGCGCTAACCTGATAATGACCATCACAACACGTCTTTAAACCCACACTGCTCTGTATAAGGTCTGCAGATGGCCAGCTTCAGAGTCGAGTATGAAGAATAAAAGCAGGAGCTGTGTAAGACTGGAGCGGGGCACGAGGAGGGCAAGCGGAGCTGTAAAATCTGAGCAGGGCATGAAGAGGGCAAGCGGCTTTTCATGTGAAACTCTCCTGCAGCTCTACAGCACTCTTCACACTGCGCTTTGCTTCCCGCAAGTCAGAGCAGAATGTGGGATTTAAAAGTCATTACCAGTCTGCAGTTTCCTCCAAACCATCATTTTACGTTTTCATATCTTTTTATGAGCGCCTCAGTTTCTCTCGAGTGAATCATACACAATTAGCAGCTTCCTTCCCTCATCAGCACAGCTGCTCATCCTGCGCTCACGAAGGCTGTCTTTACAGAGAAAAACTCCAACATTATCTTCTGTCTTATCTCCAAAACCTACTGGGTAACATCAGCCATCACAGCTAGAGCTGGGCAATATCACCTCAAATCAATGTCACGATTAATGGAACATTGTACCTCAGTTATGATGAATGAACTTTTGTTTGAGTTTTTTGCCCTTATTTCATACTGACAGGGTTTGTACTAGTGCTTCAGGCTGCAGAGTAGAAACACTACTTTCAACAGGAGAACGAAAACACAATGAACTAGAAAAGTTGAGCTGTTCCAGCTTTTACTCTGACCATCACCTTCCTCCCTCCCTGATGAGAACACACCTGATTCAACTCACCAGAGAAACCCAAAACGTGTGGAATGAAATGTGTCACAAACCAGCTAAAAACCTTCTCAAATCAGCAAAATCTCACTCCTGCCAACTGACCAAATCTGGCAATCCTGTATTAACTAAGAGATTTCATCATTCTATCAACTACTGGATTTTGTTAAACTGCGTTTCAGCGGCTGTGCTGTTGGTTAGAAGCGTCGTCTGTCGTGACGGGACATGTCAGTTAATGAGTAGTTAGCGTTGGGGCTTCACAGAGAGAGAGAGTTTTAAATTACAGGCTGATTTAACTGTTTATGGATGACTCTCTTGGTCTAATGCAAGGCTGTATAACTTCACGCTGACTTCCACAGACGCATGTGTGACTTCTCGTAAGAGCATTTTAGATACTCGACACAAACTCCAGACCTCACCGGTCACAAGACTCGGGGTTAAAATCAACTGGTTCCAGTGTAAACCCAGGAAATGTCAAATCACACTGTGTTACAGGGCTGCCGGGATTTATGAGCACCATCATATTAGATTACAGCTGTAGATTCCTTAAAATGCAGTTAGACTTCAGTCTGTTCTAAACAGAGAGTTCTACATTTTCCAAACCAAAGTCAGACGGTCTAATAAGTGTTCAGAAACTTTTCAACATTTCTAAAAAGACCTGCAGCACATTATAAGAGATTTATTTTCTAATCTGAATATAGTTCTTTTGTAATCCAGCAGCTCCCTTCATAGCACTTTAACTAGGTTATGATGGTTTATACTTTCATAAAAGAGCCCACAGTTGTAGACTTTCAGACTTAGTAATTAAAATCCAATATTCCTGCTGGAGATGTGCACAATGTGTAGAATAGCACTAGTCAGCCAACAGTACTGTGCCATTACTTCTCAAAAACACAGGGTTTGACCCCAGCACTAGAGGTGTGAACCTTCACTGGTCTCACAATTCGATTCAATTACAATTATCAGGTCAGCACATCATTTTGATATCTTGACGCATCCCATCAAGGTTTCCACATTACTTGGACATGGATCACAGATCGGACAGCCATAGTTACTACCGGGATGTTCTTTTTGACTAGAATGTTTTTACTGTAGCCAGAAAATCACCAAGCATTTTATTACTTTTTAGATATTTGCAATAAGTTCATTATTCATAACAATGTCTAAATCATCTGGAAATGTTTTGAAAGATAAGTAAAATGAAATCATTTCATCACATAACCAGTTTTTGATTGGTGAAGATTTTTTACACCGCTGGATTCTTTGGATCGGTGTAAACAGGTAAATCGCATTGTGCGCGTGCCTTAAATACCTAACGTGTTCAAACGTCACAGTACGCTACAGAAAATGCATTAGCGTTAGCTGCGTTTGTATACAGTTGGTTTGGCTGATCGTTTTGGAACAGGAAGTCGTGTCATATGTTGTTTTGTTGTTTTCAGGATTCTGATTGGCCAACTCGTTACACTGCCGCCTATAGGCTTGTCATGCTCATAATAGGTCTTGACGGCGCATTTATGTGGATTTGTGTAAATGAATAATTTTTGGAAAACAATGTGGTGTAAACAAGGATATTGTTGAAAATGGAGAGCGGGAAATAGACGTTTCTGTAAATACCCTGCTATGTGTAAACGTGGTCTTAGTGCCTCCTACTTTGGGCTGTAGAGTTCAACATGTCTACAATGTAATAGGAGCAGATTCTGGGCAATTTATAGAGTAACTAACTCAATCTTCTCCATGACAGCAGTTTCGTTCATTTAAAATGTATTTATTCTCTAAATAAGGAATGCTGTTAATCCTTTCCCCACTGTGTGTTCAATACTGTCTCCTTAACAACACGTTCCGTTAATCGTGATATTGGTTTGAGGTCATGTTGTCCGGCTGTAGCATTCAGATTTTATTCATCACGTCTGTGATATTCTGCAGTGTAGAATAAATATGCTCCTAAAACAGTCTCTTATGGGGCGCCTAAACAGCAACCGCACCTCACTACTAAATTGTATGTCTGTGTTAAATTGCATGTCACGAGTAAATTGCAGGCGTTCTTCAAGTTTCCCGATGTGCACACACACACCGCATGACGCTGCAGGAGAATGAGTGTAAACACACCTGGGGAGGTGATTTTTACTGAGCTGACCGGACACATCACGTTAACAGAAGTCATCAAGACGCACGGTGGGACGCGACCTCATACCTCATCCAGAAGACAAACTTGTTTAGTGCTGCCTGCTGACAGACAGATTATCTGCTTTATTACTACTGTCTTACACAATTTTTTTACTTAGACGTTATTTTTGTGTCCAAATTTATGAGTATGCTTTGAAACTTTTACTAACAAAATATGGTGTCTGTACGCTCTGAACTCCACCTTCACACTGATCTGGTCTCCAATCAGGTGTGTAATATCGTTGAAGTCGATCTAGTGAACAGCAACACACACGTGTCCAGTACGACAGCAGAAGCAGCAACAAGAAGACGAGTTGTGTGTTATGTGGAGATTGTGGGTGTGATGTGTTCAGCAGGATCCTAGTCTAATTGTATCTGTTAATGTTCCTAAATCTGGTGATGCTGCAGGGATTACGCCTCTAACATGTTTTAATCCAGATGTTGATGTGATAATGTACAATCTGATGATGGAATGAGATGATTTACACTTCAATTACACGTTAGAAGCTGCTGCACAGTAATGGTGTGAAGAGATGCAGGAGGAATCATACGAGAGAGAGTCCAGTCACTTCATGCACTAAATACACTGCGCACACACACACACACACACACACACCACTCTTCATGTCTTACACTCAAATAAAAACACATATTACACTCGTATGTCAATAATTCAAGTTTTCTACAAAACTTTGTATCTCGTTTCCATCAACCCCACCTTGTGTATCAGACACATCCAGAGTGACTTCTAATTACAGCGTTGGTTTCCCTGCATTTCTGTCTCACGTGTTTAACAGGTTATTTTCTTTTGTAAAATGTGTTTCAAACACTGTTCTAAATGTCCTCTAATCCTCTAACCTAAATATTGCTGGTGGAATAACCCTGACGATGCATATGTTTCACCTTTATCAATATGAGTGGGGAGGATTAGTGTATTTTTGGTAAAATCATTTATCTGCCCAACCCCAATATTCCACACACAGACTGGTGTTATTTCTAAAGAAATGAACAGAAAGCTGCATAACAATGCTCCTGCAAACACGTGCAATATCTCCCCCTCACAGCCCTCCCTCATTGCACCTGAGACGTGCAATAGTCTCCCTGTTCCCTCAATGCACTAGTCACATCTGCACCAAACTGGGAAGAAATTACAAACATTAACATAGATTTTAGAAAAACCTAATGACTTAAACAGCTCTTTTTGGAAAGAACAAATCAATGTAGAATGAATGAGATGATTTTGAAGGGAAGTCTACCCAAAAAAAAAACATAAACATAACAACTTTAAAAAGGCTTGGATAAGATGAAGACTTTCTAAGCTTGCACCATATTTCAATGAACTCTTTCTCCCCCTAAATCAGAGTAACTAGCTGAGGTTTCCATTTGCATCAAGCAGCTAAAATGCAGTAGTATGACATGTCTGGCTTTTACTCAGCTCTGTACATGACAAATAAAGACTCTGTAGTCTCAACGTTGCTATATTGTGATCCTGAAAAGAGAATCGTGTAGAGTGTTAGTATGAGCAAAGTGTGCTTACTCATCACTCAGCAACATGAGCAGAGCTTCCAGCAGGTTTGTATTGTATTTGTTTGTATTGCTCTTTTAGCTCAAAGTTACGTGTACCTGCCCCGTCCGGCAGGAAACCAAACACCAAAACCAACCAAAACCTGAAAACCCACGCACTTCTGCCCCATGCTGTAATAACGATTCCATCAATAAGTCATATTCTTTCATTTCCTACAACGAAATTTTTCTTGCCTCTTAACAGAGGCCAACACAATGCTACATCTAGACTTCAAATAATTTTAATAATAAGTAATTAGAATATCCAATTTGATTTTATTTGAAAATTTAAGGCAGCAATGGAACGTTTCATTCAAACCTGATATTTTTACCTTGTGTGTGGTAAGATATTGCAGAGAAATCAACAATTTTTACAGGAGTTTTAGTTTTAGGTTCATCTTAACTATCTAAGTTCTCTAAATCTAAAACTTGTTCAATAAGCTTGTTGAAATTGCGAAAGTTATTACTTTAAATCTGAATGTATGGCATTTAGCAGGGTCTTGGTCAGCAACCTGGTGGTGGTAGTGCTGGAGGTAGGGTCTGAAGCCACTTCATGACTTCTTATCCAGATGTGAGCACCCTACCACATCACCACCACCACCACATAAGTTACTGATGCTGATGAGACGTGAACCCACACGTGTAATGCTGAGAGTTCAACTCTTTACCCACTCATGCACTTTATCTGACTAAACTGAAGGAAAGCGTGTGATCATGACTAATTGATAAAACAGCCACAACTTTAATGGAGCAGTACGCAAACCTGGTTCAGAAGCCTGCAGAAAAAGGGACCAAATCATGAGAATGTAAGAAGAAGCTGATGCTCCACCTTGAAGTCCAGTGTGAGTTGAGGTGTGTACTCCGCAGTCCAGAGCGCTCGGACCACAGCGGCCAGCCGCTCGGTCACCTCACCCCGGGTCTGCACCTCTTCCTCCTCCTCCTCCTCCTCTTCTTCTTCATCTTCCTCCTGCTCCTTCTTGCTCCTCACCGGCGCGTTACCGACCCTCCTCCTCAGGTCCCCTCTGTAGAGCTCCAGCCCCAGGTACTCCGCCAGCAGCTCGGTGTTGCTGAGGCACTGCAGCACCGCGTTCATGAAGCAGGTGTTCCCGTGGTTCTTCAGCCCGAACGCGCCCGGAGTTTTCTCCCCGAACCAGCGCCTGTTCCCCGGGCAGGAGGCTCGGCACGGCGGGGGGAAAGTCTTTCTCACCAGCCTGCTCCTCTCCTCGTCCTCCTCGTCGTCCTCCTCCTCCTGCTGCTGGTGGTGATGTTTCTCCTGCTTCAGGTGTGCGCTGCTCAGTGTCACGCACGGTGCTCCGTCCCGAAATCCGCCCTCATCGTCGTCCTCCTCCTGCCCGGGCTCCAGCGTCTCTCCCCCCGACACGGACACCCCCGACACCGCCTCGCTGCTTCCTCCTCCTCCTCCTCCGTGCGTCCAGGAGCCCAAACTTCTGAAGATTTTATTCACGAAACGTCCGACGGATTTGAGCGACTTGCTCCGGAGCAGTTTCCCTGCGCCCGCGCCCTTCCTCCCGTCCCGCCGTTTACCCGCCTTCAGCTTCACTTTCTGCTCGCGGCTTTCCATCGCGCTACTTCCAGCACTTGTGAGTTAAGTGTGTGTGTGTGTGTGTGTGTGTGTGTGTGTGTGTGTGTGTGTGGAGAAGACAATGTCCGTCCCCCCTTACACGCAAAACTCAGACACACGAGCGCACATACACAGGCGCACACACACACACACACACACACACACATTACTATGTGTGTTTCTATCTTTGTGATGACTCCCATCATGATAAAATGTAAATGATAACCTTTAGTAAACAAAAGAACATCTTTTTCCTCTTTTTGTTTCTCAAATATAAACATCTGAACATTTTATATAAATCGGTTTTCCCTCATGGGAACCGATCCAATGTCCCCACAAAGCCCTAAAAATGAATCCAAGTGTTTTTAGGGGACAGCTAGGTCCTCACGACCCACATTAATACATGAACACACACACAGTTGTCAAGCAAAACGTTTCTCTTCAGCTCATCAGCTTCAGTTCTGTGTCAAGGCCAAACTCTAGTCCCATTTCTGTTTTCTGCCACAACCTGAAAGTGGTGGCTAAATGTCACGAGGGCTTGGATCGAAGGCAGCTGGACTTCTTTTGCAAATTCCAAAAGACGTTTATCCTCTCATCCAAAAGGGCAGGGTCAGGGTTCTTGTGTTGTGGAGTTTTTATCCTCTAAAGGGGCAGTGGAGTTCGAGAGTTGGCCCCGTGATTGGAGGGTCACCAGTTCAGATCCTGGACCAGTAAAGGTACCACTGCACTGCCAATTGTCCCTTCAGTATGGGTCAAATGCAGAGCTTTGTGGTGCACTGTGCTGTGTTCACAATATGAACACAAGCTGCTAAAATGTGGTACTGCTAAATGAAATGCTAAAAGAACAGATGTAGATTACTTACTTTACTTCCTACTCAAATACAAACGAATATCCTTATAAAAGTACAAGTACTCAAACAACTGCTTAATTACAGTAGTGTTACTAGTTATAATCCATCATTTCCACCGTATTCTGATCGAAATACGTAATTACTTTTGCTGTTTATCGTTACAGTCAGAGTAATTTCCCAGCGTACTCCACCACTTTCAAGATGTTTTATAAATGCTGTTTTAAGCGTTTTTGTGTTGAGGAGAGGTGTGTTATCATCACTGCAACATTTGATGCCTACAAAAAGCTGAATTTATGCCCCACTTCACTCAGACACAACAAACACAGAGGGGAAACTGGATGTATGCAAATCCCTGATTTTCACAGCTTTCTGATTTTCTGTGACAGGACATGAAGATTTGTGGAATATTAACCGTCCTCCAAAGCACCAAGCGACGACACATGAAAACTAATGAGAGTCGGGGGAGGAACTACACGGGGCTGCAACGAGCAACGAGGGAGTGGTGAGTTCTTCTCCTTACTGACCTCTCATTAACACGACACTCAGCTACTCAGTCGGATACTCGCCTCTGGCCCAAGAGGTTGTGGGTACAAATCCTACCTCTGGCATTACCTTCACTGGGTCCCTGAGACTCTCCCTGAAATTAGGAAATGAAAGTCGTTCTGGATGAGAGTGCCTGCTAAATGCCGTAAATGTAAAAAAATGATTAGATCTACACATAACCCTAATCATAACCTCAACAAGCAAATCTCGTCAAATAAATCCTATAACCAACAATATTTATTTCCAACGAGGGCTGATCCTCAAACACAAATATGTCCACAAACAGCAAATATCACGGGGAAATACGGTAGACAATTAGAGGACAATAAGGGAATGAAACCCAAAATCCTGCCTCTCATGAGCACACACACACACGTTTTTACACATGGGGAGTTCAACCTGGTAAAATATCACAACGTGAGAATCACCTTCTACAAACACACCAAAAATAGAGTTGATGTAAAATATCAAAACACTTTAAACTTCAGAACATGCAGTTACGTTCTCATGATCACACCAAGGCCATAAACACTCACACACTCACTCACACTCACACTCACACACACACACACAGTCTTGTATTACTATCTTTGTGAGGTCTTTCCATACACTCCCATAAGGTATATAAGATGTACATAATTTTACACCTACACCTAATCCTAACCCTAACCTTAACCTCAGTAACCAAAAGCACATCTTTTACCTCTTTTAGTTTCTCAAATAAAACAAACACATTTTCTATAAAGTCATTTCTCCTCATGGGGACCTCTCAAATGTCCACACAAAGCCCAAAAAAACAGATAAAAGTGATTTTAGGAGACAAAATGGTCCACACAATGTGATAAATACATGAACACACACACACACAATACAAACACAAACACACACACACACACAGAGGATAAAAGGTACTTTTATTGACACAAATAACAACTAGATCTAAATAATAATTACAGCTACAGTTAACCCCCAATAATCCAAATGCAAATCTTATAACTTTTAGACTTTTATTTCATTTTTTTCAAGATTAAAAGGAAGTAAAGCATGTTTTCCTGATAAGAACTGATCCTTATATGTAACAATGTCTGCTTAAACACATGTAAAATCACAGGTTTTATTATCTTTTAGGGGACAATAGGGAATTAAAACCACTTTATACCTCCCCCATGCACACCCACAGAGTTTACACTGAGATTACACTGCCACCATCATGTCAAGAAACTGCCACCCACATGAAGTAAAGTGCTGGCTCAGTTTGACTCCTGGATGCTTTGTAGACGCTTTGTGACATCCTCCATCCCAGTAACAACTCTACATTAGCATTAAGTGTCCAGACAGTTCTTATTTTTGGATGGTGTCTTTGTGCTCGCTGTAATGAGTCCGCTGTATGCAAATGCAGTAAAGGATGAAGTGAGTATCAGCTCAGCAGCTCAACAACATGTTTGTGTGTGTGTGTGTGTGTGTGGGAGCAGTAATTGTCTCTGCCTTTGGCAGCTGTCTGCTTTCAACTCTGGCCTGAAGTTATTTTTAGATGCTGAAATGCCTCTTTTTATTTTTGAGCTGCTTTATTTCCTTTCCTCCTCTTTTACAGTAAGGGAAGATGCTGAAGACGCTTCTAAATCAGATCTTCATGTGACTGTACAAACAGTATAATCCCATATTTTGCATACATCACCGTGATCAGAAGAAGTTAGACTGGAGAGCAGGAGCTGTTATGTCATGGCTTCTTTGGGAAGGAAACTACTATATTAAGCAATTAGGTCATGATTCAAACCAAATCCCAGCAATAAAACCAACAATAAAAAGCTATAAATAGATGAAGACTTGTGAAATATGCAGAGTATTAGAGCAACGTTAACATCGACCTGAGCTGCCTAATAAACTTAATGGAGATTTGAGAAGTTACACACATTAAGACCTCCCATGTCACTATGTTTACTGGTGCAATGTTCAGTTTTATTAAATAGTTCATATTTTGGTGGATATTAATAAGGCCTAGAGTTACATATTTATTACTGCAACTCGTGTGATCATGGAAACAGCAGCGTTTAGCTTTCAGCTGAAAGAATTAGATGTGAGTAAGACACATTAAGACACAAATCCCTCTAAAGAATAAAGATGATTTAAAATGAAGACCCGTCTGATTGCTATGCACAATTCTGATTCAGGGATCTACTGGAACAGTCTGATTTCATGACATTACTACAGTGCAGTTCTGCTGAAGCTTTTCAATTACAGTGAATTATTTCAAACCACATGAAAGGCTGCAAAGTCAAATCCAGTGAAATTAATCGAGTGAAATCAGACTTCACTAATACTGCTGTAGCACTGTAGAAATATCAGGGCAAATATATTAAAATTATACGTATATTTATATATTAAAAGTTACTGTTTATAATTTCCTTAGGAACATGTTATTTTAGATGTATAGTCATAAAGTTTTTTAAATAATATTTTTATTATGTTTAAATTGACCAAGTCTTAAGAATGAGTCAGGCTGCGTTTCATTTTGCACATTTAAATTTTTTACCTCTAGTTTAGACTGTATATGTTATAGTTTATTTATATACTGTATATATATTTTCAATGTACCTTCATTGTACTGTGTAGAAACTGGAGCCACATTGTCTCATAACTCTCTACACTGTATAATGGCAAGATGACAATAAACTTTACTTTTTTACTTTGACTTTGACCTGATTGCTGTACATGCTGCATTTAAACTTGTATAATTATGTACGTGACAAGTAAATAATCTTAAAATAAACCCTTTGAAGACATTTGACCTAGAAATACATTACCATTATCAATTACCGCAACTTTTCCACAATTTTTGAACAGCCATTGTCGTTTCCCACAAAACATTGAGCCAAACATCATCAAACTCACTTCCTTGTTACGTTTAGAAGACGCAGGAAACGTGTGATAAAACGCCTCACATTTACCTTCAAATATAACTAAATGATTAATGGTTAATAAAAATAATAGTGGTTTTGTTCCTTCATTTTAATTTATTGTTAAAGAATCATTATAAATGGTGACAAAATCACAAATCTTTCCACAACCTTGACTTGCTCCCGCAACTTTATTGCAACAAAACATCTAAAAACACCACAACTTTCATCACAATTTCTTTAGAAAAGCTGCTGCAACAATCTCAAAAAAGGTGTGTGAAAACCTGGAGCAACTGGTTCTTTAATTGACCCACAGTTTTCTAAAGTATCAGACGTTTGAAACATACTTGCACCATATTTTATCACGGCACACACAAATTCAGAAAGTATGGGAGGAAGCTGCATTTTTCTTGCATACACCAAAAAACCATTGCAGTAAATATTCTGAACTATTCTGAAAGTGTTGACAGTTAAAAAAGCATTCTGGAGAAGGCTGTGAGGTCATGTCTGTCCTGCAGTTGAGGGCTGAAACAAAATTAATAAAATAAAATGTCAAAGTCAAAGTAAACTTTATTGTCATCTCTGCTATATGCTGTACAGATTAGGGCGGGGTTCAAAAAATCAATTCAACGATCAATATCGATTCTCATTTGAAAAATACGATATTGATTCAAAAATTTGTGGATCGATCTTTTCCTGCGGCTATGCACTACTTCTCGCGACCGCGCAAGGAGAGCTGTAAAAAGGTGAGACCTGCGAAACCCAAACCAAATAGAGCCATGGCTGAAGCTGCTCCGCTCAAAACACCGTCTGGCCTAAAGGCCGATGTTTGGCAACACTTAGGTTTTAAAACTAGTTATTTTATAACCAAGCAAAACTAGTATTGACGCAAAGAAATCTCTAAATAAATCCATATCGAATCGAATCGAGAATTGAATCGGATCATGACCTTGTGAATTGGAATCGAATCAATTCAGGAAATCAGCAACAATACCCAGCCCTAGTACAGATAAACAGAGAGACGAGACGACGTGGCTCCAGTTTCCACAGCGCAACAAGAAACGGGGAACAAAGAACAAATAAGAATAAACAATATATAAATAAAATACAAAATATACATTTTAAACAGTGTTAAATATAAACTTTAGTAAGTTCCCAGGATAGGCTCCGGTCCCCCTGCGACCCCAGTTGGGTTAAGAGCTTCAGATAATGAATGAATGAGTGAAAATGCCCAAGTTATTTAACTGCACACAAATATTCCAGTGTGATTCATAAAGGACAGAACTGGGGTTTAGGGTTCCAAGCACGGCATGGACGTAATCACTTCTCTACACACACATTCACATCCTGATATTCTACTTAATATAGACATTTTTCTATTACAAAATGATTTTCATAGTTCTAAAGAGCTTTATCTGGCTTTCAACTTTCCCTGAGGAGGCATCGAGTGTAAAATTAGGGCCAGAACTCCATCTGGTGGCTGGAAAAGGCAAGCACACAGTCCTGGTCCTGAGATACTCATAATGACATAATCATTATGACATAAAACAATTATTTAACCATTTATTTTAGAAAAATGAGAAGAAAAACTTGGATCTTTTATAAAGCATATTTTCCTGTGTTTTTTTAAATCTCTTTTAGAGCTAGCCATATTTTGCCACTTTTGGTCTGACTCGTTACCAAATTGAGTTTGAGAGATGATTTTGGGACAGAATTCAGTGCCACATCCAAAATATCAAAGAGTCTGTTCCACCGTTCACTGCCTTTATAAATCAGATCTGTATTAAATGTGTTGTAATCGGGTCAAATCGTGCAGTGTGAGGGCAGATGATTTCCCTCCATCTGGCTAAAGTCTAATTGTGACTGAATGTTGTTGATCTTCTTTCTTCCAGCTCATGGGCTCATGTTAATAAGGACATTTTTATGGTTACACAATAGTCAGAGCTAATATTTTAGACAAAGAGCTGGTCTGTGCCTGAAAACTCCCCAAAGTCAAAGCTCATCCAAATGTTCTGTTCATTCACCAGCTAAAAGCCAAAACACACTGGCACCTGCCTGAGACGAGCAGCAGCTGAGACTCGACCTTGTTAAGCAGCTCAGCCAAGCGGTTCTGCACAGTTATTCTACTGTCAGTATGTGGTGTAGACTTGTAGCTAACGGCCCCGCATGCTGCTCCTGCTCCTAAACATGCATTTACACAAACTCAAAACGCTGCCAATGCTCAAGAAAAATTAACAGGGCACTGCCAGCTGCTTTTAGCCCGATGCCAGCATATTTAAACTGCTTGAGCTGTATTTTACAAACTTTGTGTCATGTCCACTTACCGTTTGCCGTTTCTCAGTGCGGTTCTGCCTTCTCCTGGTCCCACGGGCAGTAGCAGTCTGTATTTACTCTCAAACCCTAACCTTGTTTCTTCTGCTCTGTTGTGTTATCAGTTTTAACTCCTTTAAAGACTTTTGTTCTTCTCCAGCCTTTTTCTCATGTTCATGTGTGTACAGAGTTGTGAGGACCTGGCTGTCCCCTAAAACACTTCTGTCCATTTTTATGGCTTTGTGGGGACATTGGAGCGACTCCCACGAGGAAAAATGATTTTATAGAAAATGTTCATGTTTCATGTTCATGTTTGATGTGAGACACTAAAGGAGGTAAAAGATGTGCATTGGTTAGCGAGGTTAAGGTTAGAGTTAGCTGTAGCTTTAAGTGATTATATGTGAACACAGCACAGCACGCAGTGCACCACAACCACATGTCAGCTCTGCATCTGACCCATCTGTGAAGGAGCAGTGGACAGCCTTTTGGCAGCACCTGAGGAGCAGTGCTTGGGGACGGTACCTTTACTGTTATGGGATTTAGCAGACGCTTTATCTGGAGTGACTTCCATTTACCTAATTTAAGGGGCAGTCTCCCTGACACGGGTTAAGGGTCTCGCTCAGAAACCCTAGGGTGGTAGTGCTGAAGGTAGGATTCAAGCCCCTAACGCCCTGACCCTAGCCCTAACCACTACACCACCTCCACCTTCTCCTCCGCAATACCTTGCTCATCAGTACCTCTGTGGTGCTTTTACCAGACTGGCACTTGAGTCAGCATTCCCAGGACCAACTCCTTAACCGTTACGTTAAACAGGGAACAACAACAGGTCGACTGGACCTTCCAGAAACCTGCTCTTGGCAGCGGTGGGATGTGAACCCACACTGCTAAAGAGACTAGAGCCTAAATCCAGTGCTTTAGACCCACTGGATCTGGATCAACCAAAAATACCAGGCAGAACTCCCTCATGAGCCTCCTGCACTACTCTGTGCTAGCTTTATTTCGGTATGTGACATTGAGGTTGGATAATAAATCATATATATTTATACACCTGTACACTCATACCTGTATTTACCTTCTTTAAGTTTATTTTTATTTGTTGATTATCGTGATTTGTACTGGAGCAAGTAGGATTCAGTGTAAACATGACATGACTAGTCGTATAACTCTGATTCCCATGACCCCGCTGATTGTTCTTTTATCATGTGCGGCGTTGGACACATTTTGAAAATGATAAGTTTGTGAGTGTGTCGTCCGTCACCGCGCCCCACGTTCAGCCTAAACGCCTCGCTCCTCCCAGCCAGCCGTGCAGACTTCACGGACCACCCAGACTCCAGCACCACGTCCTGATGAAGAGAGTGTGTGATGAAGAGGAGGAGTAGAGCTCTCACATCACAGCTGCACACACACAGTGGTCTTTTGAGAAGCGAGCAGGGCGATTTCTCACACTGACCCTTAAACTGACCCTCACACCCTCAAACATTCTGTTTTATGGGGTCATTTTCACTTGTCAGCTACAACTTGAAATGACCTCATAAAACAAAGCATCACTTTCAACTTGGAACAGAGTAAAGTTTGAGAACCTGCTTTGTGTCGGCAGCGTCCGCACCAATCCAACAGCAAGACTTTATTAAACGCTTGACCACTGGACTGTAGAGAGGCCAGAGCTCGGAATGTTGTCACCTCATTGAATCATTTGGACACACTATAAATAACTTATGTAATGGAGGCAACAAGAGGAATTTCACCAAATACTGAGTTTGTATTAATATAATGTCCTGCTTTATTTTTGAATAGATTGTCTGTAAATTCATGTTAAACATTTAGCGCAGGGTGGCACGGTGGCGCAGTGGGTAGCGCTGCTGCCTCACAGCAAGAAGGTCCTGGGTTCGAACCCCGGTGACGGCCGTAGGGCCTTTCTGTGTGGAGTTTGCCTGCTCTTGCCGTGTTCGCGTGGGTTTCCTCCGGGTGCTCCGGTTTCCTCCCACAGTCCAAAGGCATGCGATATAGGTTGACTGGTGACTCTAAATTGGCCCCTTAAGGTGTGATTGTGTGTGTGATTGTGTGAGTGTGTGTGCCCTGCGGTGTGTTGGTGCCTGCCCAGGGTTGTTCCCCACCTGCGCCCGCACGTTCCCGGGATAGGCTCCGGTTCCCCCGCGACCCCGGTTGGGATTAAGCGGTTCAGATACTGACTGACTGACATTTAGTGCACAAATGTAAATTCCAGTGCAGTAACTATAGTTATTTTTACTTTTTATACTGCTTATTCTGCTAAAAATATAGGCTCAGTATTTAGAAATTAATCAATCAATCAATCAATAAATAAAGCTGAGCGCAATCTGGACGTCTTGTTTCAACAGTAATTGTAGTAATTTTTCATTTCCACTTGACTGATGCTGCAATATTTACACATATTAGCAGCTAAAATTGCACATTTTCTACTTCTAGAGTTTATATTTATAGTTAATTTATATATGTATATGTATTATATATTTAGATCCATATTTGTGTAGTCAGTTGATTTATATTAGCAGCATGTATCTACTGTAATATCATTATATCTCTAATATCTTAGCACCAAGTAAATACCTTATGTGACAATGTATAAATTTCTGATTATGGTTATGTTTATGATATAAACTATAGGTTCAGTTTCACTCTGAATGTCATGTAATAAATAATCTATTGTAAAGTTAGTTTATTGAGCGTCACCTGCTACTACCATGATGTGTGAGGTGTGAGCTGAAGGGGGCAGTGTGTAAACACATAACTGACCATCTGCTTAAGCTGTCTGTAGTTTGATGAATCAGGTGATTTATAGCGACAGCAGCTGCATGTTCTAGTTGGATGCAGTTTTGCGAGAGAATAGATGGAAAAAGGGTGAATTTTACATATTATTTTAGGTTTCCAGTTTTTACATCAGCTGACTGCAAAAAATATGCAATTAACCACCAAAACACTTCACACAAAAGAGTGTCATCAAGCCATAATTACAGCACACACTCCATATGAACCTACACACACACACACACACACAAACTGACAAAACAGCTAGAAACACTGCACAATGCAGATGAATTATCTTATATTTGTGCTGTGATGCAAAATAAGAGTATAACAGCAGTACTACCAGTATATTATAAGAAACACACCAAGATAAAATCTCTTGTACAAAAATAAAACTGAATGTGAAACTTCCGTCACTTTTCACGTTTTATATTAAAGTGAGGCTGCAGTATTAACAGCCTGTATATATATAAACCCTTAACGTCTTAATTCAGTAGTTTATGATTTTACAGTAGTTTTATTTCTTGAAATGCAGCATATTTCAGTCATTAATCACTTCAGCTGTGTTCTGTTTGTGTTCATCAGAATGTGAGATCATCATCATCATCATCAGTCTCTCTCTCACACACACACACACACACACACTTGAATGACATCTGCTGCTTTGTATTTGTTATTCTAATAATCACATCTAATAAACAGCGTCGATTAAACCATAAGTGCTGCAGATGTGCAAGGGGACATGTTTGAAATGCTGTATGAGTGTGTGTGAGTGTGTGTTAAGAGTGTGTGTGAGTGTGTGTGTTTGTAGCATGTTTTTATGCACTGTGGGGACCTTTTTGGGGCTTATTGTTTAGGGTTTAGGTTAGGGTTTGGTGTAGGTATAAAATTATATATATCTAGTCATTATGGGAGTCTATGGAAAGACCTCACAAAGATAGTAATACAAGACTGTGTGTGTGTGTGTGTGTGTGTGTCCCGTGTTGGTGCTGAGCGTCTGTTGGTGATCACTGCTGGTTGTGGTGAGATTTGCATAAGATTTTCAGACGTGGCCCAGACATTCCTGCGCTGTGAGATTGTGAGAGCTGCTGTGATTTTTGGGTTTTTTCTGCTGTTTGTGGTTGAAATGGAAAGATCTGCTGCGAGCACAAGCACAGCAGTTGTGTCAGATGGAAATATGAATTGATTAGATTTGGTGGTCTGGAGGCGAGACGCAATCAGCAGAAGAGCAGGAGGAGGAGGAGGAGTGTGGTCCTTTACAAATATAGATGTATATTGAAATGTGTTGTTAGTATATTTATCTTCTGAAGTATAAATTAATATATTCTTGGTTACTTTGTAATGAACTTAACAGAAATAAATTAAGCAGAGTTTCCCTGAAGTATATTCCTCACTTAATGAGCATTCAGACAGTCATTTTTAACTTTCTTCATTAAAATAAATCACCACTGCAGCTTGACCAACACTAGACGACATATGAAGATGGTGAACGAGGCAAAAACATAACCTTAAAAATAATCCTGGTACAAGAGATAATGACAGTTCTTACCCTAGTGACCCTAACCCTAACCCTAACCCCAATTTTGATTATTATACTGCTCACCACAAATTACAGCTGCAGCTCCTCACACTAATGCCACTTTACTGACACCTGTAACAGAGCTGTGTGTTTACGTCATAAGCAGGGACGGACCGGGACTAAAAACAGACCTGGACTTTCTCCCAAATAGGCCACCAACCGGACTTTTAGGCCTCCCTATGGATTTTACACTTGACAAATTATCGTATTAGTGCCCTCTGCTGTTGTTGGCTGTTAGACTCGGTAGATCTTGGATATTGAACAGGGCAGGCTGTCAGCAGTGGACCAGACGGCCGTTCTGGACTTTTCCAGAGTGCACAGATTGTCGGTCCGCTCCTGGTCACAAGTTTCATGATCACATGCTGTCATGTGGCAAGCCGCTTTTCAATAAAATAATTCAAAATAACTTTATGTCCTGGGTTGAGTCTCCAGGGAACACCAAAGGAAAGAATCTACATTTTTAAAAATCCCTGACCCAAGATTCATGATCTGATCTACCTTTAGGGTTAGGGTTAGGATTTTGGTTTTGGAGTAAAACCCTAACCCAAACTACTAGAAAAAATCTAACTATGAAACTACCACACAGAGCAGCACATGCTAGAGTGACAACACAATGGAGAACATTTCAACTGCTGCTGTGAATAATTGTAGAAAATTGGACATTTGTCAGTTACAGACAAATTTACGCAAATTAGAAGCGTGAAGTTATTTTCATCTTTTCATCTGTTCCCAGTAAATCTGTTCCTGCTGAGGACCTGCAACACTTTAATCTAATTTTGGAAACATCATGTTTGTAACACACGTAATTGTGCGTGATGAAGCCGTCCCAGAGTGGCGCCCCCTGTAGGTGGGTTTAGTTTGTGGGGTTTTTGAGAGCGTGAAGTGAGTGTTGGAGGCAGTGAGAGTGAGGTCATGTGGAGGAAATCGTGCTGCTAAAGTTTCACTCCAGCAGAACATTCCGCTTAATTGATATCCGTACAAATTTGGGAAGCAGTTTAACTGTGTTTATGTAACGTCTGCTCAACAGAAACAGCAACACTTTGCAAACCTATTTTAAACACCATTTTTGGAGCAGGAACAGCGTCCTCCATCTTTCTGTGTATTTATTTTATGTGCCGAGATCATCCTTCATGCCGTGCTATATTTGTACCAGTTTTACTGAAGCGCAGCAGGCGAGGCCGGAAACCCGATCGAACCGCGCTCCATGAAGCTGGTGTTGGTACGAGGATCTGGATAATATTGGGATGAAAAAGCTGACAGGGACACGAGCCAGACTGCAGCCCGATCCCATCCCAACGCGAGTCTCACTTTTCCTCCAGGTTGAGAGAGAGCGGGCTGACGTGGCTGAGGCCTTCAGCAGACGCTGCACAGAGCTGACTTATAGAGAAGGGAAACGGAGCGTAATGAGGAAACTCCTGTTGGTTTGGTTTCTCCTGCATGTGGAAACAGCTCATTTAATCAACACGCAGGCGCTGTGATGAACATGTAAAGACGTTTAGTTCCTAAACTAACACATACAAATGGCATTTAAAATTTCACAGCATCCACTTGAGCATGTGTTCATGCTTACAACGATGAAAATATAGTAGATCAGCTCACATTTATTTCTAGAACATATTTAAAATACTGATGTCAACCAGAGCGCTGCACAATCAAACTGACTGAGACAAAACAGAACCAAATCAATGAGAAAAGTAAAAAGACATTGTACAAAAATAAAAGAAAATGCAGTAAAAAGAGGGAAATTCAACCCACTAACATTTCGTTTATTCACTTATTTGATAGGGACAATGCTTATAAATTAACAGACAACGTTGCAGTAAATAAGCCAGCAAATGCTCATGTTCATCCGTTGTCTCTAGCCAGATTTTAAAACAGCAACCTGGAACAGCCGTCACATGGAGAAAACTGCAAACGGTAACATGTACAATAACGTGCCATCGTAACAACAGTCAAGTGGAGAACAATAATGGCTTATTGTTGTAGAAACAGCTGTAGTAGGAGATGATTTTATAAAAGATGAAGGAAGTCTCACGGGACGAAGTGCAGTCACTTTTACACACAGAGAGATCAGATAAAAACAAACAAATTACTCAAGCAATACGTCAACAATCATCTTTCAAAATGGAATGTTATAAATGTCTTTATTTACCTATTATATTTTCAGTTTTCCCAGTTCCACTTGTATTTCATTAACCCGTTCGTGCCCAGCGTTGACGTGAGTAAAGATGCCAGACAGCGGGTGTTAAACCCAGTTTTGTGAAACTCAGATTTCACTCAAGACTTTGCGCTTTTCAACGTATGTATTACAGAACACAGTATATAAGCGGATCTGCACAGTAATATTTTAACATATTCACTGTGAAAGTGTCAAGAAAGATGTGTAAACGTGTCTAATATTAACACGTGCTGTCCTCAGTTACACATATAGTGTTGAATGCTTATGTATCTCATGTAATTAATTAAACATTAACACAAAATGTGTAAACTAAAGTGCTACTCATGATGATTTCTACACATTCATTCTAAGAGTGTAGATATTAATCTTTATAACTAGTTTATTAGTTTATTACTTTCATTCAATCTGATTCCTCATTTTGATCTGCACTATGAGGAGTGATCAGGACACATTTCACACGTTGTACTTGTATAAGTGACATATAAGGAATGTGGAATCTTGAATCTTGAGTGATTTGCATTGCAGCTATTCCCAGAAGTGATGCAATCTGAGAACAAAGGCTGGGGAGAGACGAGGAGACGTGGAAGGAGGCGAGACGAGAAGAGCTACACGTGTAAGCAATCTAACACATCAGCTCTTGGCCCGAGAAGAAACCCAGCGTTCCGACCCGCTCCAGAACCCCGCCATCTTACTCCCCCGTCGTCCCCCAGCAGAGCTCATACATATTCCTCCATGTTGCATAACTCACACACGCACATCGGTTCGGGCCTGCTCCCGGGTGGGGTGGGTGCTTTGGGTACAGGTCTGGACAGGGTGGGGGCAGAACGAGGTGGGACACAGGACGCAGTTCAGGACAGGACAGGGGGCAGGACAAGTTGGCATGGTTAGAGATGGGATGGGGCAGGACGGCGGTACCTCAGTGGTACTGGCAAAATTCTCATCATGAGGCCAATTCCCAAACTGCCTCTCTACGGTAACATTTTACCATTTGTTTAACATATTTTAAATATACTGTACATATTTTGATATTTGGTCTTTTTAACGTCTAGGGTTAGAGTTAGGTTTGGCACGGGTTAGTAAAGCTTGTATTCTTTGTTGAAATTCTTTGTTTAAATGTTCTGTTGTTGCACAGTGAAAGAGCAGTTCAGGATTCGCCGTGTGTTGTACCTGTATAACTAGGCACGTGACAAGAATCCTGAATAATATTAATCGATATCTATATAATCTGTATAATAGTGTTGTTACACACGCTTTACGGCATGCTTGTTGTGCTTATCGTGCTTTCTACAGTTGTATAATGTTATACTATTTCAAAAACAAACTTGACTAAACCTAGAGAATACTGAATAATGAGGTGCATTTTCCTCTGCCTTGCGTCTGGGTTTACGCTCCGCTGCTGGTTGTCATGACAACAGCTTTATTTTCAGAACTGCAGGTCAACCTGGTGATGATGGTGATGATGGTAATGATGATGGTGATGATGATGAGGATGATGATGATGGTGGTGGTGGTGGTGGTGATGATGGTGATGATGATTGATGATGATTGTGATGATGATGATGGTGGTGGTGATGGTGATGATGATGATGATGATGGTGGTGGTGATGGTGATGATGATGATGGTGGTGGTGGTGGTGATGATGGTGGTCGTGGTGATGATGATTGATGATGATTGTGATGATTGTGATGGTGATGGTGGTGGTGGTGATGATGATGGTGGTGGTGATGGTGATGATGATGATGGTGGTGGTGATGATGGTGGTCGTGGTGATGATGGTGATGATGATTGATGATGATGATTGTGATGATGATGATGATGGTGATGGTGGTGGTGGTGATGATGATTGTGATGATGGTGATGGTGATGATGATGATGATGATGATGATGATGATCAATATATAATTTCCCAGTTTTGCTTAGTCATTGTGTCCTTGTGCAAGTTTTTACGCACCATCTAATTGAAAGCTATATAAATTAGACATTACAGTTGCTTTAGCACATTTTATGAAATATTCAGTCTCACTAAGATCTCACTACTTTAAATGTATTCTTAAGTTTGATGAAAGTCTAAATAACACCCTGCACCGTTCCTAAAAAACAACGCTGGACTGATTCATGTGAACACCCAGCTGCCATTAATCGCCCACATGCTTTTATGTGTGTATTACATCTTTCATTTCAGTATGAAGGATGAATCAGGCTGCACTTATCTCTGATATGTTTGATGTGTATAATCCTGGTAGGTCCCTAAGATCTGCAGGATCAGGCCAGCTGGTGGTGAAAAGAACTGAAGCTAAACACGGTGAAATGGCGTTTTGCCACTACGCTGCCCAATGCTGGAACCAACTGCCCATTAATATCAGATCTGCCCCAACTGCGACAAGTTTTAAACGGATGCTAAAAACGACACTTTTCTCTGTTGCTTTTCCCACACTTGAGTGCTGAGCTGTGGACTGTGCCTGATTTAAAAAATATTTTTATAGCACTTTTAATCGTTTTATTTCATTTTTTAATCTTTAATTTTATTTCTTTTCTTATTACTTTTTCTTTTTATCTTTAATTTTAACGTTTTAACATTGTTTCTGTAAAGCACATTGAATGCCCCTTGTGTATGATAATGTGCTCTATAAATAAACTTGCCTTGCCTTGCACTTCACTTCATGTTTAACTGTTTTATTATTATTATTATTGTTATTATTATTATTATTATTATCAGGACGAGTGGTTGATGTTTTTGGTGTTTAGCAGACGCTCTCATCCAGAGTCACCTCCATCTCCTCATTACACCCTTTTAATAAAACCAAATCTGGAGTAACTTCAACTTGTCAGACCAGAGTCACCTGTAAAGACTAACCCTGACCTTAAAGAGCCTTGTTTCAGTCTGTGTGAGCTATTGTCATGTCCAGCGCTGCAGAGTGATCTTCTCTCTCCTGTCTCAGCTGTTGTTTCATATTTCCAGATTATTCTCAGTTTTAATTCCAGAGTGGTTTAGTTTGATTCGTGGACTGTCTCTACGGGTTTTGATTTCTGCTTGTTTCATGATGCATGTTGTCGTCTCCAGGAGGAAATATTCATGTGTGTGTGAGTGTGTGCTTTTGTGCATTGTGTACTAGTGTGTGCCTTGACTTGCATTTACATATAAACGTGTGTTGTGTTTGTGTGTTTATCTTGATGGGTCAAACTGAATTTCTGTTGCTGTTGCTGCAAGTGGCCGTCTCCAGCAGAAAATATTCACAGCTATACAACTGTGTGTGTGTGTATGTGTTTGCTTATGTGTGTGCTGTGTGTGTGTGTGTGTGTGTGTGTGAGAGAGAGAGAGTTGTCAGTGTGCTGGTGATGAATGAGGAACGTTGTGAGAGTGGAGGTGAAAGACAGAACGTCTCCATCCATCAGCACACCATCCAGTCACCATACACACACACACACACACACCCCACCCACCATGACTTACTCTCCCACCACACACACACACAGCAACACGCAGGGTTTACAGCAATTTTTGGCATTTAGCAGATACTGTTATCCAGAGCCTCTTGCATCTCCTAATTTCAGAACAGTCTCCCTGCAGCAGCTTGGAATATCATACAAAATATCAATACAAAAATATACAGAAGCAAAGTTAATGTCATGTGACTGTACAAATATCTTGGAACACACACACACACACACACACACACACACACACACACACACACAGGGGGTCTGTAAGGTAGATGAGTGTGGGTTAGAACGTGTGTTGAGAAGTGATACAGCCAAAATGAGGGAGTTCTAAAGTTCTCTCTGATTTGGGAGCCACTAAACTAAGGAGGAGATGGAGAGAGAGAGATGTGTGTGTGTGTGTGTACCATGTATTTATGTGCTGTGGAAACCTTTTGGGGCCCATTCGTTTTTTGGGGGCTTTGTGGGGACACTGGAGCGGTCTTTATAGCAGTCTTTATGACTTATAGAAAACGTACTTGTTTTATTTGAGAAACTTAAAGAGGTAAACGATGTGTATTTATTTACTAATGATTTATGGAATGTCCCCTCAAAGATGCGTGTGTAAAAACCCAATTTGCAGTGTTGAGTGTTGAGGGTTTTATAGCAGGGGCATTGCACCCAAACATTGTCTTTGGCATCTGATTTAAGATTCACCACAAACCTCACCGTGTTGCCTCAGCTGTGCATCAACTCCAATTCCACCTCCACCTCTCCTCATCACACCTCCGTCCATCCCTCCATCCCTCCGTCTCTCTCTCTGTCTTCCCCTTCCTTTGTGCCTCTTTAATCAGTGAGAACTTTTGAACTCCCTCATTTTGGCTTTCTTGCTTCTCACCACACGTTTCAAACCACACTCCTCTACCTCTTTGTCTTCTTGTCTCTCTCTACATCTCTCTGTCTGTTTTTCTTTCCTTCTTGCTTAGGCAGAACTGCCCGTCTCATGCCGCAAAGCAAATTGGAAGTAAAAACATGAATCAGCGATCTTAATCGGCCTAATCGAGGCGAAAAGCGGAGCGCTGCGTCAGTAAACAGCATGTAATCAGCGTTTATTAGAAGATTGGCGTTCAGAAGGGAAGCGGGATTAGAACACGATATGTTACAAACTATCAGCAGAACATTTTGATATTTGAACAGCAACCCGACTAAAAATAAAGTGATCCAGACGAACGTTGAACTCGGGCAGGAACCACAAGGCTTCTGGCTTTTGGGTCTGGAGAGTTTCACAGAACGTGGAGAAAACTCCAGCCAGAGACACAGCGTCTAACACAGAAACACCAACACACACACCGCCACCACCGCCTGAATACAGCAGTTAGAACCACGTCACGCCGGAAATGATTTATTATGTTCTGACTGGCGTGTGCCTGTGCGCTGGTAGTCGTTGTTGCAGTTTTTGAATCATTCATCAGTTCATTAGCTTTTATTTAGTGTCACAACTCCCTCTGGACTTTACTCCACCCGAGGGCGCCCCTGTCCTGCATTGTGTACGTTATGTGTGGTCTGTCTGTCAGTTCCCTCTGTCTCGCCCCCAGTGTGTCCTGATTGGTTAAAATTAACTAATTAGTTTGTGATCAGTTCCACATGTTCACACCTGGTTTAGCTCTTTCTTCCCAGTAACTCCAGTTCTCTTAAGCAGTTTAGTGTTTAGTGTCTTGTTAGGTTTAATCAGTCTGTTTAGTGTTTGCCTCTGTTTTAGGTTAATTAATTCCCCATTTAGACATGCCTCTGCCTTTTGTGTCTTTTGGTGCACCATGGTGTCAGTTTAGTAAGTGCATATGCCATTTTAATTTGGATTCAGGTTTAATCTTAGTGTTCATATGTGACCCGATCTGCAGTAATGAGTGGGAAGTCGGCGTTCTATTTATTTAGATAAGGGATAATTATGTTGACAAACATCAAAAATATCGATTTTTCTTTTTTGGTCTTATATGAAAGAAAAGGTCTTCAAAATTAATCTGGTCTCCAAAAAAGAAAAATCAATATTTTTGTGATGTTTGTCAACATAATCGGCCGTATCTAAATAAATAGAACGCAGACTTCCCACTCATCACGGCAGATCGGGTCACATTTGTCAGCTATTACAAAGGAATCATTGCTTTCTAACATCCTTGTAAAATCCTTGAACCCTTGGAGTCCATGACACCAAATATGTCAAGTAGCGTAATATGCAGCTGGTGCTGATTCAACACATGAGCTTTTAGAAACAAGTTAATATTAAAGACTTTTAAGAAAACAGACTCTTTCTGGATGAGCAGCATGTTTAACAATCACTTGTTGCAGAAGTGAAAAAAGTAAATGTGTTAAAATGCCAAGCAGGAATTATATGTTTAGAAATGTACAAAATGTAACTATCAGTATGTTGAGGTAGTTTCCAGTAATATCTTACAGATCAGTCAGATATAACACACAACTCAAACTAGACATATATTGAGCAGAATAATTAGTTTATCAGCTTTGATTTCATTTGAAACTTTAAGGCAGCAGTTGAACTTGAGTTTTTAACTGGAACCTGATGGATACGTCGTGCAGTGTGTGTGGTGTATTAACACTTTCACTCTTAAACACAGCACACAGTGCCTCTGTATTTGATCCAACATGAAGGAGCAGTTGGCAGTGTCTTGTGAGCCCCGCTTAGGGATGGTACCTTGCTCATGAGTACCTCACTGGTACCTTTACTGATAGTGGTACCTTTAAGACTGTGACTGTGAAAGGAAGGTCAGAGGTCAGGCAGGTGCACTGGACCACATCCGTAAAGCTGATTTTTTATTATTTTTGGGCACACACTTGACACACTTCTCACCAGTGGTCTGTCAGCGGATTTTTAGCCAAAATGAGTAAAGTGTGTCATTAAAGCACAATTACAACCACAAATGGAAGTTTAACACCTTACAAGGACCGAACCATCACCACACTCTCCATAAACACAGCAGGAGATTTATTATCTACAGCGTGGCGGTGTCCGTGCGACGTTCCTGTTGCTTTTCTATCAGTGCTCATTTTTTTGACTGCAGATGGATTCTTGGCTGGACTTGTTGACCAATCACAACTTAACAACGACACTGTTTAAAAGCTCCGCCACGCTGCTGGAACTCAAGATTATTTATTCCCCAAACGTGTAGTTGCACCAGGACAACATGTAGAACAACTCCGCTGCACTGGGCAATGTTTGAGTAAAGACTGTTAAGAAAATGTTCATTTAGAGTTGCTAGATATATTAATATAGAATATATTTATAAATGGAAAGTTTATAGCTCTGCCATAATGTGCAGCTGTATAGTTATACCACAAAAATGTTTATGAATTATATTTGTCTAAAGGTTTTTCTATATATTTTTATTCTTTGGATTTAGTTTTTTGTAAGTTTTCCTGCAACTTGATCTGCTGTTAATTTCTATTAATTTTCTATTTCAGTTTGCAGGGTCTTAAGAATATTTCACTGCATGTTGTATAATTACCTCAAATAAAGAATCTTAAATCTTGAAATGTGTATTTGTGCATGGTGCAGCTCCATCAGCCATAACATTATGACCAGTGACAGGTGAGTGGGATATTGAAGCAGCAAGTGAACATTTTCTCCTTGAAGTTAGGTTGTTGGAAGGAGATGGAGGGATGAAGAGGAGGAGGGATGAAGGGGAGGCGCCGAGGAATCGCTTGCTGCAAAGCACAGCTGAGGTGCAGCAACGGCTACGGGTCCCTGTGGGGTTTTAGTGGGGTGTAGTTGGGGGTTTGGGGGAGTTTAGTGAGGGACTGTAGTGGCGTGATTGAGGGGGGGTTTGGGGTGGGGTTTGGGAGTCTCGTCGGGCCCCTCAGAGGGAGCGGATCGACAGCATCGGGGCCCCGGACCAGCCGGAACTGGAACTAATGGACACATGTGTGCATGGACACTTCTGAAGACCAGATGTGGGAAGGAGACGGACGCAAGAATTTTCACACCACAGTTCTCCTGCTGAGAGAGAGAACTGAGAGGATAAAAAGAGATAAATACCTAAGCATTTACAAAACCCATTTTACAGTTTCCACCAAGAGGCTGATGTTCACCATTCAGCATTCAGGAGAGTTTATTGAGTTTAATGTAGATAGTACACAGAAAGTTGAAATATTGTTCTCCTGAGGAAAAGAGTGAGAATGTAACATCACATCACAATGTAAAAATACAAGATAACACTGTAGGTAGCACAAGACAACATTTACCTACAGAAGAACCTGTAGAAACACGGTATGAAGAGTCTGCACATTCATAAGACAGTATAAAAGATAATTGTTTGACGTGCCTGTGCAGTGTGATGAAGGAACTATGTAGGTTAGGTTAACTGAACTCGGGAGACGAAGATGGATTCCGGAGAAATATCTTCACGCTAGTCAACCAGTGGATTTAGCGTAAATATTGAAGTAGAGCGGTCAAAACACAAACTTTTAACATTCTGCTGGAATTGAATTCCTCACCTCAAGAAAGCCACGTTTTTAGGATGGAAAGGGTGAGTTTTTCAGCCAAATTTATTCACAACAGTACAGTATAGACCTTCCACTGTTTCAAAACACTAAAAACAAAAAATCCAACATTTTACCCCTCGCAACATAAACGCTCGTTTTTCTCGGAAACCTCCGTTGCGACAAGCGACTGGTTTTGCCGTGGAGGGTCACATATATGTTCTTGGCTGAGAGAGATGGAAGGAGAGACCAGGAAGAAGAGAGAGTGACAAAAAATCCAACCATGTTCAGTGGTGATTTTAGACTATTTTTAGTTGTGCTCAAGCAACCCTACATTTTAACCCAGAACCCCCCAAAAACAATTACCATTTTGTGAGGAGGCAAGTTCTCAAACCTTAGATTTGCCAAAATTGCTTTTTAGAGATGGACTTAATGAAGACAGACCCAAATGGAGCAGTAAAATCCTTGCACGAGTGGGATCCTCCTCTGATTGGTTGGAGCGTTCGTGATTGTTTTCATTCTAATGTGCATTTGAATGTGCTGCAGACGTTCCACAGCGCACCTCGGTGTCCTCGTTCTCCACAGTGAAATGTAAAGGTGTGGCTAATGGAGTTAGGGTTAATGAAAGGAACGTATTAAAATACAGGTGCAGTAGTTGTGATTTTAAATGTGTTCTGGGGCGAGGACAGAAACTGCATGCTGAAACGCACTCTCATGCAAATGGAATAGCATGCATGCTTGTTAGAATGATTTTTTTTTCTACAGTTGTATTGCATGTAAACTTTGAAATATAAACTTGTTTTAACTGTTCTGTTTAATTAATTGAATTATTTAACAAATCATTTTACAAATATCCATGTCTCATTTCATTAATTATTATAAGAAATAACCTGCCAAGAGTTCAGGAACACATTACGAATCTGACAAAGGAACGTTCTTGAGAAAGATGTGATGAAGAAAACATTGTTAAATGTGTCCCAGTGAGTTTATTACCCACAAGAATAAATGCATCGTGCATCGTGGACCCAGCATTCACAGAGATTTGCGGAGACCTTAGTGAAAATGGGAAAGCTTGTTTAATTTAAAAAGCACTTAAAGCCCACACGAGCCCCTGCTGGAGCGATAAGCACATTCCCATCTCACCGTCCATACGCATGAGGAATGCAAGTGCAACTATTCCAATAAATCCACTTCAGAGCAGATCTATCTGTTCCATATGATACGCTTGTTCCAACAAAAGTCACGCACAGACCTCGCCGTTCTGACCTCGCCGCGTTACCAACACCCACCTCACGGAAATAACGTCTTATTCAGAACACTCAACCACTCCATAAAGTTCCAGCACAACTTACACCATAAATTCACATTGGTGCAGCAGTCACACTCTTCTGCAAGGGCTGTCAACTTCAGAGACCCTTATTACAGACCGACGTGTCATGGTCTACAAGGACAGAGAACTGAAGGTCTGGGTCAGACTTGGTGTAGGAAAATGTGATTTTAGATCAGGGACATTGAAACTGTTACACTACCACCTGGAGATGAATGGAAGACTGAGGTGTTCTTGTAAACTATCAGTGAATTTTATTAAAGGAGAACAAAAATAGGACTCAGAGGACAAGAAGGAAAACTGAAACAGGGTTAGTTTTATAGATTTTCTCTTTAATGTTACACACACATGAAACACAGAACACCAAACGCAATGCCAGATGGATTTTAGGTGAACTAAAGTGAGTGATAATTTGTGATTGTGAACACAGCACATCACAACCATGTCAGGCATGCATGTGACCCATCCGTGAAGGAGCAGTCGCCAGCTGACATGGGCAGCACCTGGGGAGCAGTGCATAGGGATGGTACCTTGCTCATGTGTACCTCAGGGGTACCTTTACCAGTCCAGGACTTGCAGTGATGACCTTCCAATCAACAGCATCTAGTAGTCAAAGTCAAAGTCAACTTTATTGTCATCTCTGCTATATACTGTACAGATAAACAGAGAGACGAGACGACGTGGCTCCAGTTTTAACAGTGCAGTAGGAAAAAGGGAACAAAGAATAATTAAGGCACATGGAATAAACAAAGTAATAATATACAAATATACATATATACAAATATACAAAAAAGTACAAAATATACATTTTAAACTAGACATGGAATATTAAATATAACTTTAAACTAGAACTAGAATTAGACTAGAGGTAGACGAGAGGTAGATAGAGAGACAGTTTGGATGCAGTATTACCTACAATGTGGAAATTGACTTTTACACTTTTACACTGGATGTGCAAGGGGTTGGAAACGGTTATAGTATGAAAAGAATTCAATATCCAGTCTGTTTATACATTCAATGTTCAATATTGTGCAAATAGTGGCAGCAGTGCAAAAAAAAATATTGCAGTGTTGTGTCAACAGTCATTTGAGGAGGAAATAGTCGTATAGTACTGTCTTTTCCACAGCGGCTTCCATTTTCCTAACTTCAGGGACAGTTTCCCTGCAGCAGCTTGGGGTTAGGGTCTTGCTCAGGGACCCAGTGGTGGTAGTGCTGGAATTAGTACTTATCCATGAACTTTGATTGAGAGACAAGCATCATAATCACTAGACCACCATCTCACGCACCACTAGCATTGGAGAAAACACAACGGAGAACCAGGACAAATGAGTGAGATGACTAAAATAGTGAAAAACAGCAATTTTATCTGGAAATAACCCAACTCAACCTCACAAAGCAAACCATGCTGATAATAAATAAAAAATAAACACCAATAAATGACACTGAACTAATAGAGACCCAAACAACACAACTCAAGCAGAACAGATTAAACAAGAAAGTAAAGAGACACAGCTGAAAGCAGCAATGAGACTAAATTAAACTGACCAGTAAGCACAAACATGGAGCAGAACACTGGGAACAACAGACAGACAGACACAAGATGATGAGACAATGGCAACCTTTACTGGCTGATGGAGGAAAGTCCACTGTTACTGCACCATTCCCCTCATTCATTCATTCATTCATTCATTATCCAAAGCACTTAATCCCTATTGGGGTTGAGGGGACGGCAGCCTGTCCCGGGAACTACGGGCGCAATGTGGGGACCAACCCTGGGCATGCGGCAGTACACCGCAGGGGACACACAATCACACAATCACATTCACACCTTATGGGGCCGATTTACAGTTGCCAATTAACCTATAGTGCATGCTTTTGGTCTGTGGGAGGAACCTGGAGTACCTGGAGGAAACCCACACGAACACGGGGAGAGCACGCAAACTCCACACAGAAAGACCCTGCGGCCGAACCGGGGCTCGAACCCAGGACCTTCTCACTGTGAGGTGGCAGCGCTAACCACTGCACTACTGTGCCGCCCAGCCATTCTTCTCCTCTTACAGTATCTACCTCCTTACCTATTTTATTAGCAACTTTCCCCACTGCAGTGTGAAGAATTATGTCTCGTTTGTGCTCTGTCACTACTGAAAACCCCCACATTGGATTAAAGCCACATCCGACTGCTGTAATCTGAAATGTTAGCAAATATTAGCAGAAAGAGAACTCAGACTCAGTGGCAGCAGTAAAATGGTGGAGACGCAGCACTGAGCACCAGCTCTGCTGTATTTATAGAGGGGATTAATGTGGCTCTGCAGTCGCTCCTTCTGCCTTTTCACAGGCTCCAAATTAAAGTCTTTTGATTTGTTACTGGTTCATAAGTCAGTGTTTCCACATAAAAGCCACGCTTCACACCCGGCTGCTGGAACATGCTGCACACCGGCTCGGGGAACTCAGGGATCTCGAGGTTTTCACACGTTCTCGGGGTCGGCAGCTGGTTTATAAGCTGGAGCTGAAGGCGTTTAATGCTGCACTTATTACACTTTACAATCACAAAGTCCAGCACATTAAACAAGTCAAAAACGTTAGAGAAACCTTTACACAAGCAACACTGTAGCAGCTGATTATGCACTTATAATGCAGTCACTACAGGACTGCTGCAGGAGATGGAGAGAGATGAAGAGAAAAGGGCAGCGAAAGAAAGTTTATAAGAGAGCAAATGAGAGCGAGAGTGAGAGTAAAAGAAAAGCGTAAAACGTTGTGAGTAAAAGAGCTATTCTCTACAGAGTGT
>JAVGVS010000131.1:1090362-1095362 GCA_032718565.1 Distichodus sexfasciatus
TGGAGAAACAACGGGTTTGAAGGTCAGCTAATATTGCACTTAATTCCCCTCGGCGGTCCCCATGACTCCCAGTGGGGTTTTATTTGAGGATCCCAGACGTCAAAGTCAGCGGGCAGCTCGTTGGGCGCCGTCCGTGCCAGCGGGCATCGCTCCTCACACATGTTAATGCAGAAGAGGAAAAATCCGTTTTATCCAGCAGTCATAACTGCACTACATGCTTTTTTAGTGGATTGTGTAGTGTACAGCAGCAGAATGTGGAATATCTCTGAATGTGTGAAATATTGTGTAATTTACCTTCATTTACACATTTTTTTTTTTTAAATGTTATTTATTGATATAGATTTTATTTTTTTAAGCCTGTTCTTACACACTGTACATAGTCATTATTGTTAATCCCCCATCTGTGTAATATTGTACTATTTTGTGTTCAGATTTGCACTAATATTTGAAACAATTTAAAATGATATTTCATTGTCATAGTAAAAGTGCTGTGTTCAATGACAATGGATTTATATCTAATCCAATCTAATCTTTTTTTCTTCTAAGAACAGAATGGATATGCAATGTAGTAATAATTATTTATAAAAACTGTGAAATTCTAACATTAACATTTTCAAACTTTATATTTGTTGGTTTTGTGGAGTTAGTGTCCATCTCTCCATCCATTCACAAAGTATGTGAGAATTAATGCTCATTTTATCTTGTTGCAAACAATTGATAAAATATTAGTTTTACTTTATATAGTTTTAGATATAATTTATTTCTAGATGGTATAGTTTACGTATAGCCTAGATAACTCATAGGAAAATGCATGGGTTAACAGACAAATGTGTAAATGTGTGCATAATTTACCTTCATCATTACTTTATAAAACAGACCAATAAAATAAGTTATTTATAACGATTTTGAAGGTGACCTTCACGTTCCTGCTGCTCAACACCATTTCATTTGGGGTGTTAATGTGAGCAGTGTGAACACTCAGAGCGGATCGACCGATTAACAACCAGGAGAGACAATGGAAATGAAGACGCATTAGAAAACTGTCTCAGACGTTCTTCATGTTGAGCTGTGGAACATGACCTGCAGGGAAACTGGAGAGAAATATAATCCACAGATCCTGCCCTGGTGAAGTGGCTTTAACCCTGCATGCAAATGTTAACGGGAGAAAGAGAGAGAGAGGGGGAGAGGGAGAGCGAAGGAGAGCTCAGCCTCACATTCCTCCCTGAAGAGTCTCGGCTTTTACGCTGCTGAGAGGCGTCTTTGTCACACGTCTCGTGAGCAAGAAATTAGTGCTGAAAGAGAGACAGAACTGAGAGAATGAGTGAGGGGACGAGAGGAGAGAGGGATGTGCTGGAGGTGTTAAATGTTGGAGGGTTTTGTGTGTGTGTGTGGATGAAGAGCGCTGCTTTTCTAATCCTGAGCATGATTTAGCCTTAATGAAGGTGTGGGTCGTTTGTCTTTCTGCTCTCTCCTTTCAGCTCTGAGTTTTGGAGGAGTTTGTGAAGTGGAGAGACGAGCGAGACGAGACGGAGACGAGCAGCTCTGCAACACAACTCTACTCTGCGTTTATTTCAAGAAAAGTTTAACAGAGATCAGAATCCATGTAGAAATCATCTTTACTTTGTGATCAACATGGAGTTCATTACTAGATCAATATTAATTACATCACATGGGTTAATAAAGACTCATTGGAGTTTAGGGAGCCACAAATTTATCAACAGCAAACTGCTGAATGTTGTATCTACAGATTATAAGTATAATATACTTAGCCCCTAAAGGAACACATGAGGCAAAAAGAACGTGAGTTTTGTGTTTGTACTAGAAAGTATTGCACAAGAAATTGTATTCATGTATCTAGTGTGTGCACATTATATTCTGATGAGCTCACAAAACTTACATTGTATTTGAATTGTTTTAGTTTTCTCCCTCATCCCTTTATGGGCTCTGCAGGTATAACTATATTACTACAAATAAATAAAACTCAGGTTATGATTTTGAACAGCTTTCATTAGTTTGATAAGCTGGTTAGTTTAATTTGCATGAAGACATTAACACAAATTACAATTTAAAAAATTTGAACAGGAAGGAAATGAAGGTTTCCCAAAGAACTTTCTGGACTCCCTTGTGCTTGGTGTGCGTATGTAACTTTAAAACCGAGTCCAGAAATTTGTTTGTGAAACCCTGATGCTCAATGTGCGTATTTTACTTTAACCTCATGACCCACCTGCTGGAACTGTGTAAAAACAAGCAGCATTATTTCAGCATCATGATAACTAATCACATCACGAGTGCTGAACTGCTTGCACTGAAGTGTGTTTTTTCTGCAGCATGTGAAAATGCCTGCCACGCTGCTCGGAGATCTCCCCGGCAAACGGCTTTTGACAAACACACAGCGTCGGGTGAGAAAACAGGAACCGGGGCTGTTCTCATGAAAATCAGCTGCTGCAGGGCAAACCAGACGCGTCCGAGTGGCAGCCGTTTGATTTACACAGGGTTAATTCTGCAGTCGAGGGGCCCGAGAGCACTGAAAAGCACCTCAATACCATAAAACACACAGGCAGAGAGGGAGGGAGAACCAGGGAGACCCTTGAAATTACACCGGACAAAAACAAGCTTTGGCTCTTGTGTCTTAACAGAATAATGAAAGTGATCAAATTAGCGTCGGAGGCCGGACCTGGAGAAGTTAAATGAAGTCTCTCATGGAGTCACTTCCCAGCGCGGTGCGGGTGAGAAAGCAGGACTGGAGGCTCTCAGGGGGAATTAGCAGTCCCTCCGTGTGGCTGACGGGGAGGAGGAGGGCTTTTGGAGAGCTTCTCGTGAGCATCTTGAGCAGGGTCAGCAGGGTTCTTCTCACCAGCAGCTACACGCAGGTTGCCAGTTGCAGTTTGGCCAGGAAACCCAGTGCTGTGACGTGAAGAGCTTGAATGCTGCTGCTGAGTTCTGTCTTTTAAACTGATATGATGCCACCTTTGCCTTGCACAGAGAGACCATCATTTCACAGTTGGAAAATGGTGGTGGTGGTCTAGTGGTTACGATACTTGTCTCTGGACCAAGAGGTTTTAGGTTCAAATCCTACGTCTGGCATTACCATCACTGGGTCCCTGAGCAAGACACTTGACCCCAGGTTGCCCTCAGGAGAACTGACTCTAAAATTATTAAATGAAGGTTGCGCTTGATAAAAGCATCTGTTGAATGGACTAACAAAACATACGTGCGCTGTGTCCTAAACACAAACAGTGATGACTTTTATTTCCTGTGATCTTGACTCTTACACCTCTCTCTGTTTGGGTGTCTGTAAGTCTGGGTCATCACACCCGCAGTTGGTCCGTGATGCAGCTGTGAGGCTTTAGACTGGCTGCCTGTTACATTGAGAGTTAATGAATGATTTATTGTTAGTTTTTGAAGCTCTCCACGACGTGGCTCCAAGTAACATTTCTGATCCTGTCAGTCTCCATTCTGCCTCTACAGCCTTATACCCTTCTGATCAGATGTTCTTAACTGCTCTGTGAGGTTTAAAGGTGACAGGAGTTCTCTTGGTAGCACTGCTGAGATTGTGGAATCTTTAATAAAAGCATCTCCTACAGTAGCTATGGGGTAGGTAGTGTAACACTTAGGGAGTTGGCCTTGTGATCAGAGAGTCGCTGGTTCAAGTTCTGGAGCAAGATACCATACCTGAGTGCTGTCTAAACGCCGCCCACTGATCCTTCACAGATTCACAGAGCTCGCATGTGGTTGTGGTGAACTGCGTCCTGTGGTGTGCAAGTAAAACCCATTCATTCATTCATCCATTATCCAAACCGCTTAATCACAACTGGGGTCGCGGAGGGACCGGAGCATATCCCGGAAACTCACAGGTGCAAGGCGAGGAACAACCCTGAGCAACACACTGCAGGGCACACACACTCACACAATCACACTCTCACTCACACCTTAAGGGGCCAATTTAGAGTCGTCAATTAACCTACAGTGCATGCGTGTGGGAGGAAACCCACACCAACACGGGGAGAGCATAAAAACTCCACACAGAAAGACCCTACGGCCGACCCGGGGTTCAAACCCATGACCTTCTCGCTGTGAGGTGGCAGTGCTAACCACTTCACCACCATGCCGCCAACAAACCATTATATAATCTGTTTAATTTCAGCCCATATTTTACAGACATGTTTTCTGTATAATCATCACCCTATCTTTAACATATAATGTGAGTATTTTATTATCAGTCTTTAGTCACATTGCTGATGTTGTTGTAGAGCACGATCATGAGGGATTTTACTGTTGTGTGATATTGTTGGCCCGTTTTCACAAGGTCACAGGTTCACTGAACACACACACACACACACAGTAAAGGGGAAACGCTGTAGGAGTTGCCTGATGTCTGTTAACAGGAGGACAATAGCAGGAGTGTGTCTGGCAGCTGTGTTTTACTAAATAAACTGATGTGAGCTTGTGTTGTGTCCGTATGGGACGTGATGTTGGGACTGCAGCAGTTCACTCTTTAACTCCTCTAACTCATGAATTAAGTCTTCCATTAAATCTAAATTTTGGAAGTGTAACAGTTACAAAAACACAATGTTTACAGCAGGTTTGTGGCAAACTTGTGGTTAATTTGTGGTGATCAGTGGAGTTTGCTAGAATATGTTGCCACACGTTTGTTGTTGTCAGTCACTAGTGGCAAACTTGCAGCAATATTCTGGCAACACTTTTACTCTTCCGCTTGTAGTAACTACTATATTAAACCAGTAGCTTGTAGTGGAGCTTACACACTTCACTCACAAGCAGCTTGGAGCTGGAGAAGCTATTTACAGCATCTTCACCATCACTGCCTTCTTCAGTATAAAGCTCAGCTTCTTTAGCATGTGTACACAGTTTAACTTTCACCGTCAGCATTTATGAAACGCATGCTAACGCTGGCCAACTCACCCACCGCTCCAAACCCCCCCAAACCCTCACGCCCTCGTACCCTCAACCCTGCTGCTTCACCGCCCCGTCCGGACGCTCTG
>JAVGVS010000131.1:1100362-1142862 GCA_032718565.1 Distichodus sexfasciatus
AGTTTGGATCAATCACATGGACATGCTGAGTATTGAACCGATGTATCAATTGATGAATTGTTACACCCTTAATAATCAGACAGTTAGACACAGCTTTAATTTCGACTGACATAATGAGTGCTGGACTTGTCCTTTGGGGGACGTTATGTGAGGAATCTGTTTGATATTAAAATGTAATGATGGATTTTTAAACATAATCATTCCTTATCTGAAAATCATTAGGGTCACACTGTTGACTTTGGGCAGAAACAAGAAGAAGAATGAATGCCCATTGTGTTTAGAGTTGAGTGCATCAGCTGCTGAAATGAAGTGATTTAGCTTTTCCAGCGGAAATGTAACAAAATCGAAGTAAACATTTCAGACTGTCTCTTCATTCAGAACTGAAATGTGTGCTCAGTGCAACGTTTATTTATTCAGTACCAATTTAACAAATATAAAGTTGTCATTGAGACGGAGGGATGATTGCACACTCAGTCTCCTGATTTTGGGGAAACTGTGTTTAAGCTGCCGCTCGCTGCCTCCATCACACACCCCCTTCCTGACCCCCGACCTTCCCTTGTTGTCCCGGCCAACGTGCTCCGTATTGCAGCAACAGTTGCCATAGCACTGGGATTGAAGACAATGTTCACGGCAGTGCTGAGTGCTGACAGGATCATGCCCCACCCCCGGTGCTACTGCCATCGAGTCAGGAACCTCCTCCTTTCCCAAAACTGAGCTTCCAGTGACATGGAGGAGGATTTGAACTGTACCTGCTCCTCTGCTGATGTATCGACTGAGCTTCACAATTCTTTATGAACATAGTTCTCCCAACCTCTAGGAAATGTTGATACCAGATGATTCAGGATGAAGGGTCAGGACAAGTGTCATCGTGTTCAGTAGGAAGACGGCTTATAGAGTGACTTCCATATATATTATACTGTACGTTATATAAGGTGTGAGGCTGGGGTTCCCTCTGCTGTGTCCCTAATCTTATGGTCACAACACAGAGATTCCGACACTTAGACCACTCCACAAACACCAGTTCTGAACACATGGCTGCACACACACACACACACACACATTCTGAGCTGGTGAGCTAATCTGTGTTCAGGGTGAAGAGCTTTGCTGTAATGTCCTAGAAATGCGCTGTAGGGGCCGAACTCAGGGGTCCCAATTTCACCATTACAGAGAATTGACCCAATCTGGAAGTGATGCTTCTTCACGAGAAGCCAGTTAACACTTCCTATACACAAACATAAAACACACAAACACACATACACACATAGCGCGACCGACACTGACCCACCTGCTGGCCGAAGGTGAGCGTTATTTGAGAACTGTGCTTCTGGCAGCATTATGTGAAAGTGAGAGGGGAGGTGGTGTGTTTCCCTTCCCCTTTCTGCCCCCGCTGCTGAATGAGAGCGCTCTTTAGTGACGGGGGCATGAATCGCCCCCCTGTAACATGCCGGAATGCCCCGACTGGACGGTGGGGGGCCTGCTGCGAGCAAATTGCACCCAATTTGAGAGAAGAAAAGAGAAGTGTCGGAGTGAGGAGAGCGCAGTCCCACGGCTCGCCATTCATCCCGCTGGCTCTCGGGCCTGAGCTGCTCCTCCGGCCAAACAGAGAGAGAGAGAGATAAAAAGAAGGGGGGGAGTGGGGGCGAGGAGGGCTGGGGAAGGGTGGATGAGGAGGAGAGGTGGCTATTTATCTTCCCAGCCACAGAGAAGCTTCCAGAAGAATTGTGGAAGCGTTCCGACCTCATCGGCTCACCGAGACCATGGGCTCCTGGCGTCCGGTCCAAGAGCAGCGTGAGAATCCAACACCGGAGTCTCATTCTCCTCTCATTCTCCTTTCACTCTCATCTCATTCTGTTCTCGCTCTCGTCTCGTTCTCCTCTTGCTCTCATGTCATCATCTCATCTCTTGTCTCATGCTCCTCTGTCTCTAATTTAAAACTCTTCTAGTTCTTTTCTCATTCTCTTCTCATCTCATTCTCCTCTTGATGACAAGGGGGTGGCATCAGTGTGAGCACTGCCTGAGTTGCAGGAGCTGATTATGACCGATCCATGAGCTCAGGGCAGTCGCCGAGAAAAGCTGTGTGCTGTGTTTATAATCACTACATGCTGTTTGTACCGGTGAGTTCCAGAGACCAGCACGGCTGTGTCCCAACAACACCATCAGATCTGAACACATACGGAACACAGTAGATGGCTGTAGGACACTCGTCTATGAAGCTAAGAAGTTTTAGGCTGAAATCCAGCTTTATCACGGCACTCCAGCGCTGAGCCTCTGAGCAAGACCCTTAACCCAAGCTGCTGCTGGGAGACTGTTCCTGTCATTAGGAAATGAAGGAGCTCTGGCTTTTAGGTTCTCCTGGGAATCGAACCCCCACCGTGAAGTTTACTGGGAACACTTTGGAACTCTTCAAATGGTAAAGCAGGCGAGAAAAAGCAGTGTTTAGAAGACTAAAGCAGCATCAAACCAGCAAGTGACTACAGTCAACCACCTTCACATCTGCTGCTCTGCACTGCTTTTAGTAGGCATTTGGCAATGAATCAAACCTAAACAGGTTCTAGAGAACTCCTTTTCCCCTGCACTGGTGCCAACGCAGATTCTCAATTTAGGACCAGCACCACGTTTTTCATCATGAGCATCTGCTGAATGCCATAAATGTAAATGAGAAAACACTCCAGTAGGAGGGCGAGAAGTGGCGGTAGGGAGAGTGATTCCTGGAGGAACTGGAAGTCAGACGCAGTGATAGAGGTGAGGAGTGATGGAAGGAAGAGAGGGAGACCCACAGCGCTGCCCTGCCTCCCCCCGTGGCTGTGTTTTGTGGGTGTTGCATGGTTTTGGGGTGCGACCCACGCGCTCTACACAAGCCTGGCTAATTTAATTAGTGTGCCTGATTAACGCCCTGTAGCCGGAGCTCACACCCCCGCTGCGCCGCCCCACGCCTCCACGCTTAGCGCTGCGCTGACTGATGGCCTCACCACGGGAGTGTGTGTCTGTGTGTGTGTGGCATTGCTCCGGTCCCTACACACACACACACAGACATAGACACACACACAGCCGCTGCTTTGATTCATTGTGGCTGTCTTGCAGGCCGGGACAAGGGGGTGGCAGGCGAGAATGCACCCCTTTGTGCTCACCGTCTCCGTAGAGACAGAGGACAAAAGAGGATATGGAGGGAATATTTCTCCCTCTCTCTCATTGTCAGTGGAGGGCAGATTTAGCACCTGATGTAGGCGGGTGACGGAGTGGTAAAACGGGAGCTGTTCTGTTTAAACTGGGCGAGCGACTCTTTCCGTGAGTCTTAGTCCCACACTGTACACACACACACACCGAGTTTTTTAGAGTTCTGTGAGAAAGGGGTCTGCAAACACACAGCCACACAAAGGGGCACAAGCAGAAAAAGATTTAACCATAGCAGGGTCAAAAACACACACAACGCCTTGCTGAAGAATCTTCTAGAACAAACAAAAGAAAAGTCCACATCTGGTTTTTGACCTCAAACGGTTCCTAACGAAGCGAAAATAGAAATCGTCTTTCTGGATGGCTTTGGAGTTCTTCATAAAGCGCTGTAAGAGAAATTTCCCAGAATGCATTAGTTATGAGTTATGCAGCAGCAGGACGACGCCTGGCTCCTTCTGATCACTTGTTTCAGACGGATCCCATTTTCCCCGGCTTTTTATTGCCCTGTGAATGGGGAAAACAGCCGAGTCCCCATATTTGTGTGCTCATTTGGACGTGATTAAAAGAGCTTTGTGAGCGTTTCTCCTCCTCCTCCTGATTGATGGATGCTCTTCAGGAGGCGGATGACTCTGTGTATGAACGCCACGGCCCGCTGGACTCATGTGATGCATCTCCAAAATTAAACGGCCACCCAAAATACACACACACGCTGTGTGGCCTGCGAGGACCCCCCAGCTATACATCCCACCCCACTGACAGCTGTGTGTTTAATACGAGTTGGGGACAGGGCTGGGCAATTAACCAAAAATCAATCAAAACCCACATCCTCAACCTCTAAAAGACGTAATCTTACTCGTGATGGTTATTTTGATCATTTTCAGAATTATATTGTTATCATTATTATTATTATGTAAATCAGCACAACACACAGTGCATTTACATTTACAGACTTTAGCAGACGTTCTTATCCAGAGAGACTTGCATTCCCCAGTTTCACGCGCAGTATCCCTGCAGCAACTTGGGGTTAAGGGTCTTGCTCAGCTGGAGGTGGGACTTAAACCAACAACCTCACGCCCTCCTAACCCTAGACCACCACCACCCCCAATGCACCACAGCCAAATGTGGCGTCTGCATTTGACCCATCTGTGAAGGAGCAGTGGCCAGCTTTTTGGCAGTGTCCAGAGAGCAGTGCTTGGGGACGGTACCTTACTCATGAGTACTTCAGTGGTACCTTTACCGGTCCAGGATTCAGACCAGCAACCCTTCAATCACAGGGTCAACTCCCTAACCATTACACTACCAAATGGTCCATTAAAGACATGCACTCTTTCATTAGAAACCATGTCCCAGCTTTAATACTTTACAGTACAAATCTGTCTATTAGAGCAAAAAACATACGAATCAAATAATTGTTCAGTAAAATGTTCAGTCAGAGCCTGCGTCCACCAAACACGATTTTTCCACTGAGAGCGGTCAAAACCTCACTTCCAGAGTGCTTTCTCTCAGCGCTCTTTGTTGCTGGGTTATGAAAAGCGCCGTTGGGAACTTCTGCGTTGGTTCCTATTTCAGCGTGTTTCTTTGAGATCGCTAGTTTAGCCGGCAAGATGGAGAGAAATGGCATCTTAGTATTAGTGTCAGTGTTTGAAATAGATTCTCACGTCTTCCAGACGAGATTGGTGCACAAAATCTTCTCCAGCTGCTCCAGATACGCCACCATTTGTAGTGAATTTGACAGTGACAGTGTATGCCCTGCCCCCCTTCTCACTTTTGATTGGCTAGCAAGACGCAAGTGACATTGATGAGCGCCTCACTGTTCTAAAAGTTGAGCGGATGTGAACTGGAAGCGCTCTGAGCACTGTGACAAAAAACATCTGCACTGGCGTCTTCTTTCCACTGAAGGTGCCTAGCGCTCTGAACGCTGAAGATCGTAGGTTTTGCCAGCGGAAGAACCCGCATTTGGTGGACACAGGCCCTTTTGGTGGTATGGTGCAGCCGTAGCTGAGGGAAACCCGGTGATTTGCTCTCCGAAGAGTGAAAGTAATTTTAGTTAAATATGATGTTTAAATAACAGCAGATTAATCCCCTGTGAGAGTGAAACCCAGACAGTAAGAGAAGAGAGCGGTGGAGCTGCACCACATCACACACACACACACACACTGATGCAGCGTCACGGCCAATGTTTTATTACACACACACACACACACACTATACTGTAGTAACTAGAGCCATATTGAGACTTAAAATGTGCAGTTACTTTGTCTCTGTCTTTCTCAAGCTCACTTTCAACCTTCTCTCTCTACCTGTCTTTTTCTGTCTCTCTCCCTCTTCCATTCTGTACTTCTCTCTCCCTCCCCTTTTCATTTTTCTCTCAGCAGCCATCAAACTCATTCCCACTTTCTCATTCTCTCTCACTCTGTCCCTCTTTCATTCCCACTTTCTCCAGCCATCTCTCTCTCTTTGATTTGTATTTTTTAAAACAAATGAATTGAAATGTGACTCCGTCAGGTTAGAGATCAGCACTGTCCCCCGCAGGGCTGACTCGATCTACCTCGCGCTACTTCACAACACTGATTCAGTGATCAACGAGTCCAAAATGAAATCATTGATCAGACATCATACCTACTGTAACGCGATTCACTAAACAATCTCATATCCATCACTGACTCCTGAACTGAATCAAATAGAAATCATATCGTATCAGGCACGTAACAGATCTTTATTGAGTCAACATAAAACTGAAGTAATGAAATGTGGGATTTACACCCGACTACAGAGATGGTGCAGTGCACAGTGTGTGTGTGTGTACATTACGGACGGTCCAGTTAAACTTCTCCACTGCTTATAGATCTATAAATATCTTCAGTAAACTTGTATATTTTGAACGTTTTTTTACTGAGACACTGAGCTGCCCTGAGCGTGTGGTCTTGAGAGTTACTCTGAGAGGTAAATCAGGAACGCGGGGAGAGATTAGTGTCTGCAGCGCGGGTTTGAGGGATACGACTCTACCACCATGCCGTTTTTATGATGCTTATAAATCCTGGAAGCTCCATCAGCACGAGTACGAGCGTTCACACTAACACACTCCCTGAAAATCTCCAGTTCCTACATGAAGCAGCTGTGTGCTGATCTGCTGATCTCTTTTATTCTCACTCTTTTCCTCTGACTCTGTCTCTCTCTCTCTTCATTCTCTCAGACACTTACTCTTATTTCCTCATCCCCTCTCCCTCTCTTTCTTGCTTCTTCTCTTCATCCCACTTCTCTCTTTCATTCTCACTTTCTCTCCCCAGCCGTCTTTCTCTCTCTTTCATTCCTCCCCCTTTTCTCACCTTTTCTCTCTGTCAGCACCACTCTTACACCTCCTTCTCTATCTCTCCATCCCTCTCTTTTTTCCCTTTCTTTCCTGCTTTTTTCCTCTACATGTAGCCTTCTCTCTTTCTCTCTCGTTTTTCTCTCAGCTGCCACCTCGGTCTTTCATTCTCTTTCTTTAATTCTTCAGCCATCTCTCTCTCACTCTATGCTCGTTGTTGCCGCTGATGGAACAGAGAGAGTTTTCTTCCAGGTCTTGAGAGCTTGAATGGAAGGCGGCTGGGTTCTTTTGGGCTCCTGAAGAAGGCTTTTGGGTGAGAGCTCAAACATCTTCAAGAACTTTAAGGAAGTCCAGTTCTACACATCTCAGCGGTCTTCCAGTTGGGTAGAGAACTGAACATTTACTCACAGTTTACAGGTCACTCATTGGTTTGGACTGTTCCCCGAGTGGCCACCAGATGCCGCTAATATCCTGTTCCAGTCCTGTCGTGGTTTGTCAGTCATTTCCCTGTGTCCCGCCCCCGTGTGTTCTGATTGGTTAGTCTTGCTGTGGTTAGTAGATTACGTTACACCCGTTTAGTGCTGTTGTTTTAGTGTGTTGTATGTTTAGGTCCCGCCACCAGTTAACTCAGTTCTGTTCATCTGTTGGTTCAGTAATTTAGTTAAGTTAGTTAGCGTATTGTTTTGAGGCGTTTCAGTTTGGTCAGTCCCCTGTCATGTCTGTCCCTTTTGTGTTTGTTGATCCAGTGCTGCATGTAGCCCACGTTGAAACGTCCTGTGTCTTTTAAAGAAAAGAACTTTTGTGAGAAGAAGTTTGTTGCTTTGAAGCCATTGAGCCTGTTTATTTTGCAGTGTTTGAATAAAGAATGCTGTGCAGTGGAGCCCCGTCTCCTGTGTCACACCAGCATGCATTACAACAGCTTGAGGAATATAAACCTGGTGTATCCCTTAGACCTGCGGGAGTTGTTCAGCTGGTGATCAGAGCTGTTAAATGGTCTTGAGACAGGAGATATCTATTTTCACTCAGTCAGCCTGGCTTTATATTCACTTTTAATCAGGTTTGTTTTACTGAATATAATCGTTTACTGTATTTTATGTAACATTCACACTTTTTATTGACACTTTTTTTACGGTATCAATTAGCAATTGTCTAAATTCTGTTTACTATCATTTTATTTCTTTTTTATTATTTCAAATGATAAATTTCTTTAAAGCACATGGAATGATGTGTGTATGAAAATCTGCTATTAATAAACTTCCTTTACCAAAGCTCTGTGACTCACTGAACAATTTTTATCCCAACAAATTATGCCAGCAATTTAAATGTTATGTAGCAGTGTCTTTACCAAGTGAAGTGTATAATAAGATGCTGCAATAATGAGAAAAATATAAAGGTAGATCTACTATGTACAAAAAAATCCGGAGAAAACGTCCTTCTCCAGCTTCCTGAGTGTGGAAGTCTGGCAACTATCACTGATGAGATCATGTTCAATTCAGCTCAGTTTTATTTGCTCCAAGACGAGAGCAGTCTGGCTTCAGAAACGAGTCAGACATCATCAGTTTTCAATCATTCCAGAGAAGACGCTGGATTTTTAAAGAGGCTGAGCTCACTTACTGGTCCTGCGTTGAATGAGTTAAAAGCAATTCAAAGAGTTGCAGCAAACCATAAGGAGTGTAACGATGCATCAATCCACATCCATACATCGATTCAATAATCAACAAGCCCTCAGCATCGATCAGACATCAAACATATTGTAATGTGACTTTATACTGAACAGGAAGTTTTATTAAAAAGGAAGACTGTTGTTCATGTAAATGTCTGGTTGAGTTCAGGAATAAACAAGTCAAATGATAATTTTGTTGTATTTTGAGATTTGATGTGGAAGTGTTAAATCTGTATATGATATTTTCTCATATCGATGACTGGCTCCTGAACTGAATCGAATAGAAATTGTATCGTAGCAGACTTTGTGATATCAGCAGACGTTGAGTTGTTGACCATTAAATTAATATAATATATTATCATGATGGAACTAGTGAGTTACACAACCACACAGTAAAGCATGAGTCAGGAACACGTCTGAACACACACTCGACGCTCATGCTGCTCACTCACCAAAGTCCTTCTTGCAGTATCTCTTCATGGTCACCTTGAGTTTCCCTTTAGAGGCTTTGCAGTGGGAATCACAATCTGCAGAGGCAGAAAAACCTCATGTTAACAAAGAAACATCAACGAAGGACTCTGTAGATTTGAAGTGTGTTTCAGATGTTCATCAGGAGACTTCTGATGCATATCTAACTCTACTAATACAGTCGTCCCAAACCAGGGTAAATTACTAAAATGTATTAATACAATTTGTTAGGACACTCTCAAGTGCTTACCAGAGTGCAAGAAATCAGTGAATACATAAAATAAAATAAACAGTCATGTAAATAACTGCTACAGGTGGATATCATAACGTTGTCTCTGCAACAGCAGAAGATTTACAAGAAGTGTTTTCTATATTTTCTATATTTTTATTTTTACTCTTTAGGGTTTTTTTTAAGTTTATTGGAAGATTTCTTTAACTTAATCTTTTATCTTCTAGTTTCTAAATTCTACTTTTAGATTTGCACAGTCGTTGTGACTGAGGTTCAGGCCACATTTCACTGCATGTTGTATAAATATGAATGTGACAAAATAAAGAGTCTCAAAATCTCTAAAATAGGGCTGGGGCAGTTGATAGTGTAAAGATTAGGGGGTTGGCCCTGTGATCAGAAGGTCGCTAGTTCGAATCCCAGGACCAGTAAACGTACCACTGAGGTACTCATGAGCAAGGTACCATCCCCAAGCACTGCTTTTTGGCATATTTATACTGTGCTCAACAACACTGTGATTTTTCACTTTAAATCTATTCCTCCTTCACCAAATCCTGGAGCTGCAGTGCAGTGTTGAAAATTCTGCAGCGTCCCATCAGACCCTGTACAACACTCAGCTTAAAGCGCCCTAACGGATCAGGCCGAGGCTTTACGCAGCTATTGTCCCTTCTGCTCTAACCCTTATTATCCAGTCCAAATTCCCCCTCACACACACACACACACACCCCAGACTCTGAGATCCCGGTGTTGAGGGGTGAGGTGAGGGGTAAAGAGGTCATTTAAACTCAAAGGAAGGCCATGGAGAGCTCTGGGAGGTGCTGCGGACTTCTGTTCTCGAGCTCCTTCGTTTAATTCACATCAATGGAATTAAATTAACCCTCACTCCAGTCGCTGTAGAGCATCTCGAGCTCAAACTCAACTCAGCTCGAACTTGCAGTCACTTTCACACGTCACAGTGCCATGTAAACTAGAAGAGTTACAAAATAAAAGATGCATCCTGCAATAATAAAAACTATCACATGCAGCCATATGTGTAATATGTTACTGACAATACATTGCAGTCAAAACCAACAATTATACAGAATGTTGCTGGTGTTGAAACACTGTAATCCCTCAGCGTGTTCACGTCAAACCTCCCAAACATGCCACAAAAATGCTTTAACACCACGGCAGCTTCTGACAGCAGGTTCCTAAAACTGGGCCCATAGTGAGACGAGGGGAACGAGGGGGAACGACTCGAACCCTCTGACGTCTCTCTTCTGACTGACACAAATTAGAAGCAGAAAGTCTCCCGGTGCGGACGCCTGCCTCACGGAGCCGGAGCGAGCTGGGGCTGCTTGTTTTCATGGAGGGGTGAAAAGACGAGGAGGAGGAGGAGGAGGAGGGGAGTTGGGAGAGAGAGGACCTTTCAGCTTTCGCCTGAATATGGACAAACTTCATTATTTTCTCCAGGCCTGTGTTCAGCCCTCCCTTTTCACGGCCCTTTCTATTCCGTGTGAATGAGGTTTCCTGGACGATGGCGGAGCGGGAAAAAAACGCCACTGAGAAAAGAAGTTTCAAGGGGAAAGAGGAGGAGGAGGAGGAGGAAGAAGAGAGGGGTGATAAGTTTGGGGGGAAGTGTTGGGAAGGCAGAGAGAAATGGAGAATAAGAAGTAGAGAGAGAGAGAGAGAGAGAGAGAGAAATGGACAGAGCAAGCAAGAAGTACTGAAGTTATCTCAAAAAAGCATTTCTAGACAAACGACCCTTAAAAATCAAACCCCAGAAACACTGACCAGGGGCCAGGGGGCGAGAGGAGGGAGGAAGTGAGTAGGAGGTGGAGAGGGAGGAGAAAACCCAAAAAGTAGATGAATGTGACGAGTGCGTATCGACTGCGCCAGATTTCCATGTAAATGTATTGTGGGGGGAAGTGAGGGCCTTTGTGCACCCGTGAGCCCTGTTCAACCCCCTGTCCACCCCCGTTCTGCCTCTCTTTGATACACCCAGGTCACCATTAGGCGGGCGGCACAAAGCCCAGCGCTGCCCGACACTCCCACCGCCCTCATTAACACCCGGCGCCCGCTGGGGGACAAGCACCCGCTTTGTGGAGCTTTTCAAGTGAAGCCTTGCACCAGTCTGCTGCACCAAACCTGAAATTTAATCACCACACATCCACTGGGAGTCCAAACTACACCTGATCAACAGGAGATGCAGGAGCAGAGTGACCAGGACCATCTGTGAAGGTCCTCAGTTGTCCAGCACATGGTAGTTCTGAGAGTTTGAGTGGAAGGCAACTTGACATCTTTTAGGTTCTTCAATACATTTCCACTCTCATCCAAAAGGTTTCTTTTAGTTCTACAACCTGATGTGGAGTTTCTGGTTGATCCCCTTAACCTTCTTATGGCATTTATCTTATCCATAGCAACTGTAATTTCCTAGTTCCCGGACAGTCTCTCTGGAGCAACTTGAGGTTGAGTGTCTTGCTCAGCTGCCCAATGGTGGTTTCTGGGATTCAAACCTCCAGTCTCAGGACCATCAACATAGGGATTTTGTGACTTTGACCACTGCACTACCACCACCTCGTTGACTCACCCTGCTGTCTATAGTCATTAAGGTCTCACGAGTCACGGTACAGATGAAGGTGTGAGTGAGCCTATGTGTGAACCATTTGTGGGTTGTTGCCCACTCTGCCATCATGAGAGTCATCAGGGTCATCAATTAAATCACTGCACTATAGACAGCCAAGTGTTGAGTCAACACCATTTATGAGTGACCTGCAACACAGGGTTGAGATCCATTCTCAGCACATTACATATTAAAAGAGGCAATCACAACACACTCTTGGCAGCTGCCAGATGGAGTCGGATGATGGAGTTCACTTCGGCTAAGATGGAAGTAAGAATCCGTGGCTGTATGTATCAAAATATATGGATCTGAAAGACCAAACGGACACAAATTACACATTTGAGTTTAATTTCTAACCCTAACCCTTTTCATCAGAAGTAGCTTTACAGCTTGAAGAGCTGCCGTTTAACCCTAACTTCCCCAACACTGCCTACTGTACCGTATAGTCCAGCTGGTGATCTTTGGTCACTTTCCCCCATTTACTTATCATTTAATCTCCCTGATCACCCCCATTTCTTTACCCAGGTCAGAACTGCAAAAGTTTGAAGTAACTATCTAGATCTGTCATCTCTCTTTTCTTTAAGCTACAGCAGTGAGGACGTGGGGACGACTGCTGGACATCTCTGGTGTGGAGTTTGGCAGGATTTGCTAGAACATCAGTACACAATGCGCATTACCAGCCTCCCGTGGAGCCGACACCGGCCAGCCCGCTGAGATAATAAAGTGTGAAAAGGGGAGAGAAAAGTAGCGTCATTCTCCCATTACTGCAGGAGAAAAGCGGCGAGGACAAACAGGCCCATGCAAATGAAGCATGTAATCAGATTAACGTCCCAGCAGGAGCTGTTTAAAGGCCACGAGGACATGCTGAAGACACACCAAGAAAGTCCATCACATATAATCTAATAAACATCAATATTTAAATTGTGTAATAGCATTGAGTAGTTCCCACGCTACGTCTCTCTGGCACTCTGCAACATGTTTAGTGGAATTTGGATATGAAAAGGTTTGGGCTCGTGATTGGTATGCACATCGCATTTTCTGTTATGGAAAAAGAAAACCATGTACAGCTGTTGCTCAGAAAAAACATCCAGATAATCACTTTATGCTCTGAATGCTCTGCCATGTAACCATTACAGTTCTAAACTAAGCACAGACTGGAGACAACACAGAAAGAGGAGCGGGAAGAAGATGAGCAGAAACAAGAAAAGAAGATTCACTGATAATAACCTAAAACTGTAACCAGAATGAGCTGGAGAGAAGCACGAGCCATTCACTAGAACTGTCTTTCTCCATTAATGAGAAAGATGTCATGATGAACAGTCACTGCTTCATGAATTAACAAGATATGAAAAAATCCTGTGAGCAGCTGTAATGTAGACTTACTACTAGCTGGATTTCACTGAAGCAAACGTCACAACTTAATCCAGTTTTATTTTGGTTTGAGACACTGTGAGATACTTGTGTCTTTAAGTAATATAGTGTTTCTGTTAAGATGGTATTACTAGTTTGTTGGCTCTGTGCTACACCTCAGCACTTTGCAGTTGTTCTGCACATTGTGAGAGAATCAGGTGAACCAGCATGGTACATATGTATCTCATAAATTCAGAAAACAGTGTCTGGAGTGAACGCATGATGTTTTCACACTGTTCAGTCTAAACCACTTGTATAAATCCTTGAGCCGGATACTTCACCAGGAGCATTTCACCCCAAATCCCATTCAATTACAACAATACAAATGATCTGACACTGCCTTGTGCTGCTGGTTTTTGTTGGATAAAAGCCTTTTCATTTCTAATGAGAGACTGCACCTTTTCTCCAGCAGTGGCCTTGAAACTAAACCCTCCCTTCGAGCCGCTGTTGGTAAGTTTATCAATCTGATCTCATATTGTTCACCCACCTGCTGGTTCCTCTGCGCTGCTGGAGGCAGTGGTGGGCGACGCCACAGGGATCTCTGAGGAAACAGAAACAAAACCAACAATCACCAACACACGAGAGTTTTTCAAGTGAAAGAGTGATTAAAATGGCATGGTTCAAGGCCTGCACGCATCGTCCAAAAGCACCATTTATTAGGACATGAAGAGTCTCAAGGCTCCTTTTAAAGGCTGTGTTATTGATCACCGATGGAAACGCTTGTGTTGGATTTTAATAGTTTTCCTGCTCTAAATCCACTCTTCACTCTCTGTTTGCTATTGTAAGATTTTTGCCGCAGAGGGATTCAACCTCGATAAAACTGCTGCTGGCAAACAGTCTGATATTTTTTACAAATTTATATCGGCCTATTAAAACTAAAGCACATTATCATGCGAGGTATGTGAGAAACCAGATACATGCAGCTCGAGCGCAGAGGCTCGGTCTCTGGGTTTTACACCCGATTTGCAACTTTCCCAGCAGAAACGTAGGAAAATGTAATTCCACAGGGTTTACAGGTTTCATTTCACTTTGGTGGAGCTTCGCCAAGCAAATCACAGCAGCTCCACATCGCTCTGTCTCAGAGCCAAATCCGTCCACGCTGACGTTACAGCACGGAGGATCGAGGAGGACGAACTGCAACAGCCCTGCACCGTGCCACGCTGCCGCTCGCCGTCTTATCAAGCGGTGCCAAGTGAGCAGGGAGTAGTGCCAGCTGACCCCTTACCCCCCTCTGCGTCCCCTGTGTGGTCCTGCCGTTTATCAGAATGGAAATATGCACATGTGCTGTATATACTGTAGTACTAATGTCTACTTTAGGAAACTTATTTCTCTATACATTTAGTGGTAGTGCTGGAGGCAGGATTTAAACCTCTTGATCCAGAGACAGGCACCTAAACCACTAGACCACCACCACCTACAAGAGACAAGTTTGCTGTCTGTTAAACTCTTTGTGCTGTGGAAACCCCACTGAAGCACAGCACTGACGTATCACTTGTCTTTAGGTTTCAGGCTGGTTTAGAGGGAGTTAGGGAGAGCAGTAGAGACTCACTGATGCAGGGGGCGATGGGCGATCTGCTCTGTTGGTAGCCCTTGGCACAGCGGTTGCAGGTGATGCCGGTCACTCCATCCTTGCATGGGCACTGACCTGTGGTCTGGTTGCAGGTTTTACCAGCAGCACCAACTGGGTGGCAGTCGCACGCTGAAAACACAAGCAAACAGGACTACTATAATTATAAAGAGCAAAATGTTAGAATACAAAGTCACACCAGTGCAGGTCTGTGAAAGGTCCAGGTGTGTACAGCGAGCAGTTTGGGGCTGTAGAAGGTGTGTGTGTGTGTGTGTTGTGTCTAGCTGATGTTCAGTCTGCAGTTTTATGTGAAGCAGAAACTTGCCCCATACTCATACACACAAACTGTGGGGTGTCACACACACAGCCTGCACCTGCCAGTGCTTACCAGTGTGTGTGTGAGTGCAGTTCTGTCTGGTTCCACTCTCTCCTGTGTGTGTGTGTGTGTGTGAAGGACTGGATATTGCCCATTTTAGTTTTGATCTAGAACATGTGTGTGTGTGTGTGTGTTTGGGTTTTTTGTGTTTTGGTACATGCATGTGTGTGTGAATGTGTGTGTGTGAACATCTGGACATTGTCCATTTAGATTTTTGGTTTTGGTCTCGTACATGCAGGATAAGTGTGTGTGTGTGTGTGTGAAGTTCAGTTCTCCCTCTTATATGTGTACAGACTCCTTTCGACTGCATGTGAGAATGTGGATGTGTGTGTGTGTGTGTGAACATCTTTATGTTGCTCATTTAGTTCTGGTCTGGTGCATGCATGTGTGTGTGTGTGTGTCTGGTGGTTGCTTGGTGTGTGTGTGTGTTGCCGGCTGGATGGTTGTGATTTGCCGTCTGCTCTCGTGCTCTCTGATGGAGTTTCCAGGGTTGGTGTGTTGGCAGCCATAAGGCACATAAAGCCAGAATAACGGCATTATGACCCCCGCCCCCCTCACCTCCCCACATCAAAGCTGCGGCGTTTGGGCCGCTAGTCCGCCGCATCATGGATTAAAAGTCAGAACTTGGTTTCCGTGTTGCCAAACCTCCACCATAAAACCTTGCGCTCGACTGAAGTATCGCCTGCCACTGGGTTGCCACGGAGATGTGGAGGTGTGCCGGGCAGGACATGCGCCACGACAACTGAGAGACGCTCGCGAGGCTCAGTACGCGCTAAACCCGAGCAAAACAAGACGACGTGGAAACACAGGATCTCTTCAGAGCAGGTTCGGGCCTGACCACTCGTCACACGGTCCCACCACACTCCCCTGTTTACTGCTTGTATAAAATGAAGAACTGAGTAAGAAATAAATATACACGAATATATATATCTATAAAATACAAATCATACTTTCCATGGCAAATTGAATCCAGTGGTTTAAACGGCGCTGGAGGAGAACTATGAGATCATGAAACAGACATTGTTTTTCCCCCAGCGTTGATCTTTCCAACAAGAACATGAACGATGTTTTTCTGACTTGCTCTGATGTGAAAATCCTTTCTGAGTGGAAGCAGAGCCCACATTAAGTAATATGCGGTAATTGCAAACTAAAAAAGAAAAACAATGGGATGGGACCATGACCTCAGCCGGGCGAGAGCGCCTCGTTTCACAGCGTACTCTGGAGGAGACGCTATGTTTTTACAGGCAGCGCACGACAGCAGGAAACTCAAAAACCCTCTCATGTTTGCCCAAATCTATGCACTCAAAAGTAAATTAAAGGAACCCTGGGAGCAAAACGCAAATATCAATAATTAACCCACACATTTTACTCTGACAACATGAACTAAAAATGGATTTCAGTTAACAACCATCACATAGGAATGCCAGTATAAATGCCGCACCGGTGGATAAGAGTTACTCTTAAATGAGTTTCAAATTGAAAACAAAACATGGAAAAAGTCTGGAGTGTGAATGTTGATTTAAGGGATATTATTGTGTTTTTACATTAACTTCTCGTCATGTACAAACCTTCCATTTTAATAAACGTCATGTAAAATTCTTAACATTTTAAGGCTTAATTTTGAGGACTTTGTTTGTTTCAATGTTTTGTGTCCATGTGTTCGGGTAAAATTCATAGCCTTTCGTTTTTACACAAATTTCTGTAGTCCTTGACTGTGACTGATTTTAAAATATTTTATAGCACTTTTAATCGTTTTATTTCTCTTATTTCTTTTTTATCTTTAATTTAATTTTTTACTTCTTTTCTCGTTATTCTTTCTTTTTATCTTTAATTTTAACATTTTAACATTGTTTCTATAAAGCACATTGAATGACCCTTGTGTATGATAATGTGCTCTATAAATAAACTTGCCTTGCCTAGTCCTCATTCTCCAATGTCTATTGAAGCTTTTTCTTAAATTTGTAGTAAAGAAAGTTTGTAAGGATGTACTCAGTTCTGAATATGAATAAGTATTTAAAAACCCAACACTAATGTTTTGCCCAAGTGGGTATGCAATAAAAGCACACACTTCAGCGTTTCATTCTGTTCTTACCTAGGAATAAATCTCAAAACACTGGCGAATGTCAGAACTCTAGCGAAAATTAGAATCCTGCGTTTTTAGAACAAAATTCTTCTTAAGACGTGTTGGTGAATGAAGTCCAGTGCATGTTTCTGTGTTTAATCCACCAGAGCGTGTGCTTGGTGTTCACTTCAGTCTGCAGGTTTGAGTGTTCAGGTGGGAATGTGCTCAGCAGCGAGGCGTTCTGAATTTCAATGTGCACTTGACACGAGCACTTGATAATCAGACGCTCCCCCACCAGTGCAGCCCACGACTGCTTTTAACACGCAGAACGTTCCAGAAGCGACGCTCAGGACAGGAGCAGTGGTATAGGCTGGATAGATGAAGGTAGGAGGAGGAGCTGGTAGTTTGCTAGTGAGAGTGTTGGGAGTAGCTAACTAAAATAACCCAGACTACTAACCATACTGCCTATTCTCAGTAACTTCTTTTTAAAACTGTAGTGTTTCCTGTAACCATTTATTTTAACAAAAAGTGCTGTAGAATGAGAAAATGCTACATTTTACACATAAAATACAATTATTGTTTTCTCTTTACAAAGCTGGTTATTCACAGCTAGCAGGAGTTTGTGATTGTTGTTAAATTGGCAGAAGTGGCATCTGATTGGCTACAAGTCCTCAGTATTGTGGATGAAGCAATTTGGATGTAGTAACTACTATATTAAAACAGCAGAGTTAAGGTAGATGACAGAGAGTCTGATATAAAGAGCGGGTTTAAGGGGTGGAGAGGTGCAGGGAGAAGGGTTTAAAACAGACGTGTGTAGTTGTGGCGCGTGACATGGCGTTTACACTGCGCCTGATGAGGGATGAAGTCGTTAATCTGGGAAATAAAGCATGAGGCATTCCACACTGCCACCGGAGACGGAATCGGCTCGGACCGGCTCGTTTCTCTTTTCTTTCTCCATTCTCTCTCCCTCTACGGCCCTTTGCTCGCATGGTGCGGTTGAGGGAAGGAAGGCTGGTTTTCTCCCAGGCCCAGCTGGCACCGGCGACCGATCCCTCGTCCAAAATAAGCAGGGTGAGATGGTTGGCTGACTTGAACAATAAATACGGCGTTCTCGGAGCCGAAGTCACTGCTGAAGGCCTTGTCACCTGAGGAGAACGTGGCGGTAATCAGGCCGTTTGGAACACATGAGAGTGCGGGACTGGAGGTCGTCAGCTTCTCTTACACCAGCTCCTGCTTTATGGGAACTATGTGTTAAGCTCATTATGGAAGAGAAGCAGTGTGTCGTGTAAATGAGAAATGTCTTTAAAAAGGCTGAGTTGTGTTCGGCCCTTAATCCATCCCATATTAAGCCTCAGTAATTGTTTGAGCTGGCATGAAGGAGTCAAAATCATTAAAAACCCTCAAAACCTTCCCCAGGTGAAGCAGTTCAAATCCCAAACCACTAGAAGGTAGTTAATTGTTCAAAGGGTCACTAGACTGCTGGTTCAAGTCCCAGATCACTAGAGTCTAATGAGCAGTTAGGGAATAGACCCACAAACAGAGGGTCACTGACTTAAGTCCTAAATCAAAAAAGGTTACTTAGCAGTTAGGGAGTTGCATCCATGACTTGAAGATTATTGCGTCTAATCCCTAACCAGGAGAAGATACCTAACAGTTAGGAGGAGGATGCCTTGATCAGAAAATTACTGATTCAAGTCCTTTACTCCTAAACCAGAAGATAGTAACTAACAGTTCGAGAGCTGCACCTGTGATCTGAGGTTTGCTAGTTTAAGTTCCAAACAAAAAGAAAGTAACAAAGAGTTAGGAAATCAGGTAGTTCTTTACTGATCAGAGGATTGCTGGTTTAATTCCAAATTCAGAAGGTGCAGCCTTGATTGTGCGGTCACTGGTTCAAGACCCAAGCTGTAAGAAGGTAACTAGAATTAGGGAGGTGCCGCTTTAAGCCCCAAAGCAGAATTACTGTTACCACTGAGTAAGGACCTCTAAGTACTTCTCCCAAGATGTGAACTAGTCTCCCACTGCTAATACATGGATGGGTTTAAGGCAGAAGTCACATTTTGTTGTGGTGAAGCTGTAGACTTCATGAGCATGCTAACCTAAGGATGGCGGGCAGAAGCAGGATGACACTGGTAGACTAGTGATGTGAAATCCAACTCTGAGCCAATAGGAATGCAAACATGAAGGTTGTTAAAAAGCCATGCTGCGGTTTGTTCAAAACCTCTTTAGCAGCTGTGTGCACAGCAAAAATATGTGACGCTCCAAAGGGCAAACAGTGAAGGAGTTTGAGATCTCATGCCTAAAACACTTTGGACAGAAATATTTACATTGTGCCTTTTTTGGCTTGACGTTAGCATACTTTCAGATATTTTCCTCGTGACAAGGGCCAACATCGAAGAGCCGCTGCTGAATCTGTGAGGAGTCGTTTTATACAAACTTCATCCAAATTAAAAGCTTTGTTCCTCACAAATAACTCCTCCATCAAAACACAAGCTAGACCAAGAAACACAGAGGAGCTCATTATTGGTGCAGCCTCCAAGACTCGAGACCTGTGGCATTTCAGTCCTGGAGGTTGTCTTTAGGGAAGGAATTATTGGCTTGTTGTGGAGCAACTGCACCTTGTTCACTCTTAGTCCTCTCACACTCATCAGGTAATTGATGGTAATTGATGGTTAGGGAGTTCTCAATTGATTGGGTGGTTGCTGGTTCAAATCCTTACCCAGACACCTAGGGTGAAAAAGTTTCTCACTTGGTCATAGTGGTGCTGGTTCAAGTCCACACCTGGAGGAGTTGGAGAGTTGCACCATTATCTGAAGGTTGCTGGTTCAAGTCCCAAACCGGTAAAAAGTTTTGCTAAGGTACCCTTGAGCAAGGGACTAACCCCCAACACTGCTCCCAGCATAAGGACTAGAGTTCATGGGCAGAAATCCTTGGCCTTTGTGGGAAACTCCTTTATGCTACTGTCGCTTTGTTCCACTCGCAGTCCTCTCACGCTCGTTACTCACCTCCAAACTCAGCAAATAAAACCAGATGAGAATGGGACTAAGAAGCTGCTTGCTGGGGATTATCTCAGCCTTTCTCTCTATAATGATGGGTGTTTACCTGCTTTCTAAGAAAGATGGGTTGGGTTGAAGTTTATGGAATAATTTATCCTGCAATCGTTAATGCTGGTTTATTTAAGCCTCCACATTTGTACGTCATTCACAGTGTTCCAGGCTGAGTTGCCCTACTAGGATGGTGCATGGGGTTTAGATCTGATTTTAGATTCAGTTTGAGGAATTACTCATGCTTCAGACTGTCAAACCAGAGACAGAGGAGTTGGGAGAGGCTTTTAATTGCTTAATGACGGCTCTGACAGTCAAGATGAGCATCAGCCTTCACTGATAATCCCTGGCAGAAGGAGCTCAGATCACTTCCTTATGCTGCTCTGCCAAGAACGAGCGTGTTGTGGGGATATGGATTTTCCTTAATACCTCCATACACTTTGGGTGTGTGTGTGTGCATATTTAAGCATGTGTGCAGACTGTGAGGCGTATGTGTGTGTCTATTAAACAGAACTTAAGATAATCTCACACCTCGCTTCACTGTTTTGCTTTGTGTTATCTGACATTCCCTAGAGTCTGTAAATCTGCTGTGCAGGGAGGATGGAGGTCAGGAGGCTGGTTCTAGTGCAGGTGGAGCCCAGCAACTTAAGCTCTGCTTTTCCTGCTTCTCCACACTGGGATCAGGCTCAAATCTTAAGGCATTTTAAATAAGAGTCAGACAAGGTGTGTGAGTGGTTAAGGAGTTGGACTAGTTTGGGCCAGTAGTCGTGTAATGGTTAAAAAGTTATCCCTGTGACTAGAGGGCTGCAGTTTCAAATTTCGGACTAGTAAAGGTACCACTGAGGTACTCATGAGCAGGGTACACTCTCTAAGCACTGCTCCCCAGGTACTGCCCATGTCAGCTGCCCACTGCTCGTATACAGATGGGTCAACAAGTCACATTTGGTCATGCTGCACTGTGTCCTGTTCCCACTAACAAATTATCAATCACTTACTTTTACTAAGCAGGCAGACTGACCCAAGATGAAGGTTATTAATTTTTTCACACACTACAACACAAAACCAACGTTCTGGCACTTCCCTTCAGTACCTTTGCAGGCGCGGCGGTGCGAGATGGCTTTGGTCATGTCCCTGTAGTAGCCCTCCTTGCAGTAGTGGCAGTGTCGTCCAGCCGTGTTGTGCCTGCAGTTGAGACACACTCCTCCACTGCGGCGTCCCGACAGCTTGTACAGCTCCATGTTGAAGCGGCAGCGGCGGGCGTGCAGGTTGCAGTGGCATGCTGGGAAAAGAGAGAGAGAGAGACAAACAGGTGAGAAAGTAAAAGAACATTCAGGAGAGTGGTCACATAAAACCTACACAACACCTGCACACTGTTGATACGCATACTGCAAATTTAATTTGAAATCCTGCTGCTGTCTCACTCTGATGATGAGCTTTAGTGTTGTAAGACATCATCAAGAGACATGGAGGAGGAGACATACAGGAGACAGAGCAGCAGGAGCGTCCAGCGACACACAGCTCCCTCAGCACAGGGGAAAGTAAACAATAAAACCACAACAGCAGCGGAGTGTGACCCATGCCCAGGACGCGGTGTGTGTGCTCTGCTGGGAGAGAAGTGTTCATCAGAAGAGAACATGGTCAGCTGCACTCAACCCTGACAGTGGAAATATCCATAACGTGCTGAAACTCCAGCATCCTGACTCATGCAGGCAGGTGAGCAGGTGAGGGCAGGTGAGCTGCAGATCTCTCACAAAAGCAAACTCTTCTGCTCACGTCTCACATCAGCCATGGTTGTGTCTTGTCAGTAGGGTTTGGGTTTTTTTGTTTCTGCTCGTCTTAATGTTGGTGACGTGTCTAACATTCAGCAGAACCAAACAACACAGCACCGATCAGAGCAACAACATTCATCATCTCTCATTCTCTTCTTATGTCTCCATCTCGCCCTCACTCAGACGCACAGCAAACACAAGCAGAGCAGCTCATCAGGACAAGACTGCACTTAAAGGAGAAGGGACACAAGTTGAAGGATGTAAATGTTCAAATTGTGAGGGACAACCACCTGTAAATGGTTCACACCTGGGCTCAGGTAACTCTAACCACTTGATCAACACCTTGCCCCGTGTGACCCTAACGACCCGTTGGAAAGCAGGGTTAGTGAGGTGACAAGTCCACAGGAGGATAAACACCTGCAACTCCACATCAGATCATTTAGAACTGAACAAGCTTTTTGCTTTTTGGATGAGAGTTGAAACATCTTCAAGAACTTAAAAGAAGTCAAGTTGCCTTCCACTCAAGATTGCACACACATACACACACACACAGGAAGAAGGTGTTATGCAGTTGTCAAGTTTTTCATCCCACACAGCTTACACACTTCAACCACTAAACATGTTCACAGCATTCCAGACCTCTTACACACACACACACATTCTCTATGATATCAGACACTGTTCATTTCCACGTTTAGAGGAAGCGGGACAGAAATGTTTTTCCCACAAATTAGTCACACACTGACCTTTATGCACACACACACTGCACGTTTTGTAGCTGTACTTGAGTTTAAGCCGCTGTACTGCACATTTACCTTGCTCTATTGCACAATGCAGTCCTCATACTCGGGACATGCTCAGTCAGATCAAACACCATCTTTGTGTGTTATGGAGGTAAATTTTATTACCATAACACACACTGACCTAGCGTACAGCACCGTCCTGTGTGTGTAAGCACCACGTCCTGATGTGTTATCTGCACTACGAGGACTGTGAACTTCACTATTTCCTCTCTCTATAACCCTGTACACTACTGAGATGTAGGGGTGTGACGATAAACTCAGCTCACAAGACGAGACAATACACGATTCATAGGTTCATGAGTTCGAGATGAAGATTTGAACAGTGTTTTAAAGAAAACTTGAGTGATGAAACATATGAGTGGAATATGGTCTTCTTCACACCATTACTGTGCATCAGCTTCTAACTTGTGACTGAAGTGTAAATCATCTCGTTACATCATCAGATTGTACATTATCACATCAACATCTGGATTAAAACATGTTAGAGGCGTAATCCCTGCAGCATCACCAGATTTAGGAACATTAACAGATACAATTAGACTAGGATACTGCTGAACACATCACACCCACAATCTCCACATAACACACAACTCGTCTTCTTGTTGCTGCTTCTGCTGTCGTACTGGAAACGTGTGTGTTGCTGTTCACTAGATCAACTTCAACCAGATTACACACCTGATTGGAGACCAGATCAGCCAATCAGCTTCCTCCAAGCCAGTGATTGGCTGGGTTTTGCCACATTTATAATGCAGTAGTGGGTGGAGCGAATGTGAAGGTGTGTAGTCAGAGATGAGCGCGCACAGACAACAGATGTTGTGACAGCTTTTCATCTTAATGAGAAATTTCCTCACATTTTAGTATCGTGAGATCTTGTGGCACTAAAGTCCAGTTTGACTTGAACTGGAAAATGTCACAAATATGTTCTGCTGAAATCCTCTACACGGTGAATTGTTGGTTTTGATTGCCCAACAACTTTTATCCTTTTTACAAAAGGACATTGTCACATTAAAACCTCAATAATTACAGAAGAGGAAGTACATTCCAACCCATCTGAACAGTACAATAATCACTCCTTCAGTAATTAGCCTGGTGTGTGTGTGTGTATGTGTGCGTGTGTGTGTGTGTTATCTGTGCAGCTGTCGTGGGTCTCTCCTAATGAGGGCTGCATGATTTCCCCCACACCTCATCGCAGTGTATCGCAGGCTGGACCGTCTCACCAAATTGATGCTGCAGTTTAGATAAGCAGCTTTACAGCAAGAGTGTCCTCCCTTGTGTGTGTGTGTGTGTGTGTGTGTGATCCCCCACTTCAGTTAAATGACAGTTATACGAGATACTCACCCTGACCCATCATCCTGGATGATATATTTGGTGAATTCTTGACTAGTCCTGAACTGGAAGATCCAGAATGCTGACCCTCCAGGGCCACAACTAGACACCCCTGAGTAAGTCAGTCTAAAACCATCAGATCAATTAGAAAACCCCTTTAAATCCACTTTATCCCATGTTAAGTGTGTTTAATGCCCCACCCATTTCACAGGGCAGCATAATGGTTAGGACCCTGTGAATGGAAGGTCGCTGGTTCAAGTCCTGGACTGGTAAAGGTACCACTGAGGTAATCAGCAGTTCTAAGTATCTGTAGCACTGAACTTCTCTCGGCTTGAGCTCAAAAGCTTTCAGTTTAGAACATAATATGTGGCACTAAAATCCTTAATCATGACTTCACTTCATGACATCAAATATCCTCTAAAAGAAACACTTTGTGTGTTAAATGATCATGCACCCGGTTGCCCAGAGGAGGATGGGGTCCAGTTCCGAGTCTTGGTTCCTCTTAAGGTTTCTTCCAACTAGAGGGAGTTTTTCCTTGCCACTGTCGCCTCAGACTTGCTTGTTGGGGGTTTGGGCCGGTTACATGTAAAGCACTTTGTGATAATGACTGTTGTTAAGAGCGCTATATAAATAAACTTAAATTGAATTGAATTGAATGAACTGGACTGGAACCGGATACTCAGGGCTGTCCGGTTCAAGGAGGAGGTACTGCCCCAAGTGGAGGAGTTCAGGTGTCTTGGGGTCTTGTTCACAAGTGAGGTTAGAGGAGATTGAGAGATGGACAGGTGGATTGGGGTGGCATTGGGAGTCTTGCGGGTGCTTAACCGGTCCATCGTGGCTAAGAAACAGCTAAACCAGAAGGCAAAGCTCTCAGTCTATTGGTCCTGTGGGTAGTGCCCAAAGGAATGAGATTGTGGATACAAGTGGATGAAATGGGGTTTCTCCGCAGGGTGTCTGGGCTCTCCCTTAGCGATATGGTGAGAAGTTCAGACATCTGGGAGAGTCTCAGAGTAGAATCGCTGCTCCTCCATGTCGAGTGGAGCCAGTTGAGGTGGTTTTGAGACCTGGTGCGGGTGCCTCTTGGGCGGTTACCTGGTGAGGTTTTCCGAGCATGTCCTACAGGGAGGAGGCAGACCCAGGACACGCTGGAGAAATTATTTCTCTCGGCTGGCCTGGGAACGTCTCAGCATACCCTCCAAAGAGCTCGCGGAGGTGGCTGGAGAGAGGGAAGTCTGGGCGTCTGTCATGAGGCTGCTATCCCTGTGACCCGAACCTCATATAAGTGGATGGTGATGGATGGATGGATGAATTAAATGAGGTCTAATATTTTATTCACGTTTTGTTACTGTAGAGTTTCCAGTTTGTTACCAGAATTTTTATTGGAAGAAATGATGAGCCAGTCGTGTGTGTCACAGCTCTAATCTCTGCCACTCTTTGCTCAGAGCTTGACAAATATAATTTCCCTCTCATTCTGCATCTGCAGGAGTTTGTGAGTTTTCAGACGATCTGCATCTACTTACTCAGACTCAGACAGACAGGAGTCTCTCTCTATCGTTTGTGAGAAGTGAGAGGCATTCCTCCCAAATGGCTGTTTATCCAGATCAATTAACCTCTCACTGCCTGGAGTCGATAATTACAGTCGCTCATTATTGCGATGCGGCGAGAGCCAAGTCAAACACGGCACTCATCCTCACAACAGAGACGAGACCAGACGAGACCAGACGAGAGAGTGACGTCCCGGATTAGCGCTCGTGTTAGAATGGCTCTCTCTCCCGTCCCGGAGCACACTTTTATGCCGAGCGACTCGCCCGCATATGATCTGTTTGCTTTTGTCATTTTTCTAAAGCTACATCAGCGTGATTACTGTAAGCGAGGCGAGTGCCACAAATCTGCCTTTGTGCCGGGAGCCGTGAGGAGTCGGGGTTTCGGGCCCCGCTTCAGCTGGCAAACGAGATCTGTCTTGGCCCCGTGTGAGCGGCGTGTCTTGGGCAGACCCCCTAATTTCCCCTCTAGAATAAAAAAAGAGTGTAGATTTCACATGTTCATGGGAAATGTAATCGTCCTGGCATTGGAGCGATAGCTTTTGTTTCAATCTCCTGGAGCAAACAAACGCTGGCGCGATGCTAAGTTGAACTAATAAAGGCCTAGCGTAGAGCATTGTGAGAGAATGAGCTTAGTGACGCCTCGTTGGAGACGTGAGTTTGAAGCCCACTCGGAGCTCTCGTAGCGCTTGTGTAATGGTGTGGGTGAAGATCAGAACCACCATTAAACCGAGAGCGTGCATCTCGTTACACCAATCTGAATGCACTTCGTAGGCGAGTCAACAGTTACAGCTTTTTAAACAGCGTGTGGTGAGATGATGTGTGAGTGAAGAGGCTGATCATCACGTCTACTCTACAAACACTAAAACACTTTTTACCTGATGCTCTCATCACGACCCATGTACATGAGTGCTGTGAGTGCTACACAATATGTGTACAATCTAGTCAGCTTTACTTCTTCTAGAGTCCAGTCTCACAGGGTCAGGTGTTCTGGTTCAACTATCTCAGTTCTAAACTCTTACACAGTGAGACGCATGACTCAGTTTTTACATGATACAGAGAAGCACACAGAGAACACTTCTGTTATCAGACTATACATATAAACTCCATCAACTCCATCAACTACACTAAAATGTGGGTAAACAGGGAGACTAAATTCTGGGAGAAAAGTCAGAAATTCCAAGATTAACAAAGTACATTTGTGACAAAAAACTCAGCAGCCAAAGAGTGAGACCAGGATTTCTGTGATGAAAAGTGATGAATCCTCCAACTTCCAAATGGAAGAACAAACTCATTCCTGTACTGTATTAATGTCCACATAGTAACAATGTGATTTACTTTTGTGTGCACTCTCTGGTCCTCGTGATAAAGATAGGGATTAAACAGTTGGGATAATGAATGAATGAAAGAATGGACACAGAAGGTAGATGTTTTAGAGGTAACACAGTTATTACAGATTAAAGATATTTCAGTGGATTAAAATAAACTCCACATAAGTCTGCTAACTAAGACACTATAATGATATAACAGGAAATGTGTGTTATGTGCAGTGTATGGCGGTGTTGTGACGTAATGGTGAGTGTGATGATGATGATGATGGTGGTTTTGGGGGCAGTTCTACGGTGTCTGTGTGATCTCCTGCCCAAACCAATTAGCTCAGCAATCAGAGCTCCCAGCTTCAGCGTGACTAACGGCTCGTAAATGCCAGCGTTGCCTGGTGAACCGCAGCAGCAGCGTCTCAACAAACACCAGCACACTCAAACCAGAGTGAAGTTTTACCCACAGACACAGCAAAGTCGAACGAAATTAATAAAAACATTTTTACAAAAACCTTGTAAAGGTGCTGTTCCAACACGTGTTGAGACGCGCACACCCTCTGATCCCGCTGCTTTCCTTCTGCCCGCGCTCCGGGAAAATTAGCTCATAAACACAGTTCTGTTTCCACGTTCAGTTCAGTTCTGTTTCAATGGACATATAAACAAAATTAATCTTACAGAAACGCGTCTCGTGAAAATGACACAGTGCCCCCCACAGGCGCTAATCGCCCCCGTCTCCCTCCCACAACACCTGGCCTTCAGCAAAAACACCAGCTATTATTTCAGGTTGGACGACGTGACGTTCCCCTCGCACCTTGTTTAATCTGGCGGAGAACATTTCAGAAATGAACAGGAGAAAAATGATTATCGTGTGGTCTTAAGAGAGCACGATCAAACGCAGCAAGCCTGAAATCTCGTCACGGTGAAGCGGCCGACTTCGTGCAGAGTTGAACTGAGAGGTCCAGCGTTAAGGAGAGCGCCGCCTCGTTTATCACCAGCTGTAGTGATCTGAACCCAGAGAGACTCTACAACACCTCGTTAACTCACGTGCTTGTCGGAGGCTGGACGTTGCTAGCCGGCTCTCCATGTCTCTACTTTAAGAGTCGGTTAACGTGGTGAGATCTAAAAGAACTGAAAGAACTCATGCATGACCTTTAAATGCTCCAGTTCCATCAGCACCTCTGCAACATCCCAAAGTCCTTATGCCTTAATAAACCATCAAGTAACAACTAGTTTTCTGTCAATTCATCTGTTGACCTGTTTTCATCAATTAGTTTATCAGTTATTCTACATTTACAACCTCATGTTACAGCCATTTGACATCAATTAACAGAGGTAATGGTTCATTTAAAAAGTGAGAAATTCGAAGATTAAAGGCACAAATTTTAATGAAACATCTCAGATATTCTGTGACTTTGCACAGTTATAAGTTTGTGAGTAAGAAGTCCATATTACAGAGACTGAAGCTGCAAATTATAGAGAATAAACTCTGAATAAATTTTCTAAAATTCTCTACAATTACATGACACATTAATCTATGACGTTTACAATGTGAGAGAATATTTAAGCCTTTTCTTGTAAAATGAATTTTTAGTTTTTATGCCCTCAAAGTTCTAACCCTCCCCAGCAACAGTGATTTTTAACCTGCACAGGCCTTACTATGCCGTCATAAATGATGTTCAAATGATAAATATATTACTATTTACTATGTCAATTTATTCATTCAACTAATGAGCCGATCCAAAAAGGACCGTCATTCCTGCAGCCTTTGTGTGAGTATAATGAATGAATTATATTTGCATAAAAGTATAATATAAGCATTAGAAATTAGGTAAGTATTAATGTTGATGTATTTTCTGCTAATGTGCCATCACGTGTGCTGCAGTTTTATAATGTCTATTCTTAACCATAAAGAAGCATGTGAGACGGTGGATTTCAGCAATTTCATAACTGTCTAATTAATAACCCTGAGATCTGCTTTGTGTTGCTAAGTAAACACAGCTGGAACGCCGGACCGAGCGTAAGACACGCAGAGGAATCGACACGGGCCGTCACCACAGACTCCACAAAGTGCTTTTATGGTCATTAGTTCCAAATCAGGGGGAAACTGCTGCAAATGTTCACCACATTGTGACCTTCGCTCTTCACGTCACTCTCTCCTCACACCACACTGTGTGTGTTACTGCTCGTTCTGCCTCATGCTGCTCACTGTTCACTAGCAGAGCTGAAACACTGACCAAAACCCACATTTACAACCTCTAATCCACATAATCTCAAGCATGACTTCAATTAGTTTTCAATTGTCTTCCTACTTTCCCCAGTGTGTTGATGTAGCGTCTCCTTAAAAACAACTAGTGTGTGTGTCATGTGCCTCTGACCAGTCCAGTCTGCATTACATCTGTTTGCTTCAGTTATTTTAACATCACACAGATATTACATTAGTAACAATATCCCATCTATAATAGTGGAGCAGGTTTACAGCACAGACCTGGTCAGTCAAACACAAGAGTAAAAACAAAAACCCAAAACAAGTGTTTATTAAATGTTCAGTTATTGACCATTTAATAAACGATATTGATGTGAGATCATATCACTCAGCTCTATTATAAAGCTCTGTACTCTGTACCAGTCCTAACCCTAGTAGCAGCAGCACCAGCAACTTCCACTCTCATATCACACAAGTCGTCCACGTGGGAAACACTGGCCTGTAATATTTCCAATTAAAATCACAGTTTGACATTTTGGCCGTGATATTCAGCAGCTTCTCAGGGATTTGTGGAAGTAAACAACAAAAGGTCGAGTTTCAGAAACTCCAGTTATCTCCAGTTTAGAAAAGTAATGAAATATTGTGTAAAATATATGATGACAGAAGTATTACAGCAACATATTATTTTTCATCATACACACTGTAGCATCACTTCACACTGAACAGAGACGATACTTGTGTACTTTTGGAAGCTCAGGTGAAGCAATAAGTCTTCTAATGTGCCTCAGGGTTTTACAGCATTCTTATAAAGCAACTGTGGAATTTGTAGCACCTCTAAATCAAGACACACAAATCACTTTCCCGCCCTGAGTAGACGTCGTTCAACCAGAAGCAGAAAAGGTGCTTTATTTTATCCCCCAGTTTGAGCCAAACACTGAATATATTCACTACAAGACGGTAAGATCTACAACGCTGAGCACTTGAGCACTTTAAGCACCTTTATCAGCAGTGAGCTTCAACCAGACCACAGAAGGCGAGCAGCTCCAGTTCCTCCCGGAGATAAAGACATCCCAAAATCCCAACACTGAGCTCTGCAGAGTTTGGCATGAATGGCACCCCCCGACTCACACACAACACACACACGCGGGGTCATAAATCAGCCCGGACCCAAAGCGAGGCGGCGGGGGTGAGCGTGGTGTCGGCTCTTCTCTTCCCGCTCTGCATTCCTGCTCTTCACACAGCCGTCGTAAATCACACACAAGACCAAATGAGACGACCTGCAGCTGTGTGGCCCGAAAGAACCAGCACTCTGAGCATACAGAACCCCAAAACCAGAACCAGAACCAGTTAGCCTGCAGCTGTGTGGACCAACAGAACCAGCACTCTGATCACACACCAGAACCAAACCCAGCACCAAAATGACGACGGCTGGGCCAACCACATCCCACCATATCTAATGCTCCAGTCACACACAATCACAGTTTACCAGAACCAGAACCAGCAGCATCACTGAGACCGGTCGGCCCGCAGCTGTGTGGCCTGATAGAACCAGCACTCTAATCAAACAGAACCCAAAACCAGAACCAGTACCACTCCGCCTGCAGAACCAGCACTCAACGATTACAGAAACTAGTATCTCACTGGCACCAGGACTGGATTTAGGACCAGGGCTCTGAGCTGAAATGATCCGTGTGCAGGAGTTTCCCTGAGCTGTGTTCATGCTGTAGGTGAGGTGTAACGGGGCAGGTGGGGAGCTGGTGGAGTGGGAGTGGGGCAGTTTGGGAGGGTTTGACTTCTCTCCACTTGCAGCTGGTTTCAGAGCGTGCCACCTCTAGCACTGCTCCCGTCTCAGCTAGGGCAGATTTACAGTCCCTGAAGGGCAGCTAGAAGCCTCATTGCCACTGGCGTACTGGAGGGAGAGTTGTGCAGCTGGACAGCGTTTTATTGAGCGTGAGGCTGACCTGACCGACCTGGCTGACTGACCACACATCTGATGTCCTGCAGGTGAGAGTCGGACTGAAGCGTGAAGTTCTCCACCGTTTTAGTGGTGAGCTGGAATTTGGAGGTTAAAAGGAACCATATGTTTTACTGGGTGAGTAGACAAGCAACAATTCAATTAAGAAACATGCTGCAGTGCTGAGCAGTGGAAAATGATAAAAGTCATCTGTTACACACTGCCATTATTGAGGAAACTACTTTAAACAGCAGCTTTTTCAAGCAACAAGCTACTTCTGATGAAAGGTAACAAAGCAACAGCCATATTACAGTTTAATATAGTAGTTATTACACAACAAGCCACAGCTCAATAGCAGCTAACTACATCCAAGCTGTTCCACAGTCACAGATTCAAGCTGGTCTCCATCATCCAACTCCATGTTGCAGCTGTGAAGAGTGCACTGTGATGAAACGAGATCCCTAACCCTTCTGCCAAGTCAACACCAATCACAAATACAATCAGTTTTATTAAAAACTGTTATTTTTGAAGCTACAATATTATACAAAAAGTAGACATTTTAGACATAAATTAGTGATTACTAATTGTGGTTAGTCACTACACAACACTATGCAAATTTAAATTCCTGGAGGTTTTAGGCGTCGAGTTGAACAAATGTTTGCATTTAATTCCAGATTAACAGTTCAGCAAGAGGAAAGTGCACATCTGTCAAACTCTAATTCACAGGATTTAATATAACGGTTCCCATTGGTGGCGTAACGGTAGGGTGTTCGCCCCGTGATCAGAAGGTCGCAGGTTCGAATCCAGAGCCGGTAAAGTTACCACTGAGGTACTCATGAGCAAGGTACTGTCCCCAAGCACTGCTCCCCGGGCGCTTGTTAGCTGCCCACTGCTTCTTCACGGATGGGTTAAATGCAGAGGTCTCATTTTGTTGTGGTGCACTGTGTGCTGTGGTGTGTTCACATTGACAAATAATCACTCACTTTCAGTGTGGATGTGGTGCACTAACTGCTCCAGTCAAATTACTACAAACCATAAACACAGTGTTAACAAACAGCTCGTAACCAAACCTGACTGTGTAAATATGACACTCAGCACTATAACATGCAAATCACTTACTCTTCGCTTTACTCTGAGATTTCCCCTTCAGCAACATTTTTAATCTAAACTTTATTTTCAAATGTAATCATATTTTACATGAAATAAGAAAAGAATATTCACTGATTCATTCAGTCAACTCCCTAACCATTACACTACACACTGGGCTGGTGGTGGTCTAGTGGTTAGGGTCCTCGCCTACCACCACTGTGTCCCTGAGTACCACCCATAAGCACAAGACGCTCCAGGGAAACTGTTCCTGAAAGTTGGAAAATGGAAGTCGCTCTGGATAAGACCCTCTACCATAAATGTAAAAGTAAAGATAAATCTAAAAAGGAAAACCAGAGCACCAAGGTTTTTCCATAAAATCATCAAATCCACAAACACGGCTTAGACACTTGTGCTGGCTGGAGAAGTGTGTTTATCTGGGTGTGTGAAGGCCACTGTGGGCAAATGTCCAAAAATTCAGCTGCCTCAGTCAACCCTTGATGTCCCCTGCTGCCCCTCCAACTGCCCCTCTTATTGTCCCCACTGTTTTTCGACCCCCAGACGTGTAGGAAGCGTCCGAGCTGTAAATGACTAACTCTGGTGTTTTATTTTGTTCCTTTTTGCCACGATTGTTACAGGAATGTCATATATAAGCTGGAAAATCCCTCCTCCTCATATCCATCTTCCGTGTGACGCACGGAGGAGGAAAAGTCGCATACTTTCTCTCAAGTTTCAAATGAAATGTAATGCTTTTCTACAGCAAATTCCTTCCCAAACGGCCGGCCGGAGGATGAATGTGCTGAAAGTGAATAACAAGAGAGAGAAACTGTGTAAATAAAGTAAGGGTCGTGGTGCTGGAGCTCATTTATTTCCTTTAAGCTGCATTCCTTCTGCGTTGCTCTCCAGCGCTGGTGTGAGTTCACAGCTTTCAGCGGCCGGGCGAGACGGGAAGTGGGCGAGAACTTCCTGCTGCGGCCCAAAAGTGTGTTGTGCCTGAAAACAGAGAGAAGCGCCATCCTCCGTCCTCGAGAAGCACATCATCATTCCTTCATTTCCCATTTTACGCTCAAATTCTCTAACCCTGTACACAGATTTCTCATCCACCACATGCAACAGCCACTTCCAGGTCACGCCACTTGTGCAAATAAAAACTAAAATGCGGCACATTTTCTGTTTTTTACCATTTTTCATTTGTGCACAAAATGGAAGAAGGACTTGCTACCCTTCTTTAATTTTGTTTTTTGGAAACACATTTGAGTGTAAATTATGCAAGCCAAAAATCTAAACTTTCTCTGCCTCTAAACCTCGTGGGAACCAGATTGTGATTTACATTTAGCTCTTATACCGAGTGACTTTCATTTTCCTAATTACAGGGTCAGTCTCACTGCAGCAACTTGGGGTTAAAGGTCATGCTCAGGAGCCCAATGGTGGTATTGTTGGAGCTATTGTAACCCTAGACCACTTCCACACATTACGTTGTTTGACACTGTTGTTTATATTTTAACAGCTTTAAGTGTATTACTGGATGAAACAGCGTGGATATAGTTACTGCTTTTACGCTGTAGCTTGTAGTGTAGCAACTTCTAAATTAAAACAGCAGCTTGTAGTGGAGTTTACATACTTTTCATCACAAGTCCCTTCACATTTAGGGTGTTTTCACATATAGTCCTCTTTAAAGGAACCGAACTCAGTCCTCTAGAAGTGGCCCAAAAAGTGGACCAACAGAAAGGGAACTCGGTTCTTTTGACGTTCACACTGTGAGTTCGTTTGAAAGGGGACTCGGTTCTCTTTCTGCTCCACTTCAGCTCAGATGGGGCCTCAGTCCTTTTTCTGTTCATACTTCATTCTTATGGAGCTCTCAGACCTGTACTGCTTTGCATTCTGCCTAGTTTTTTTTTTTTTTGAACAAAAACTGTCAAAGCGAACCAGGAGCGCTTTGCGTTCAGAACGTGCGAGTTAAACGAATCACGCCGTAGACTTAAAGCAAACCGGATGAGACCACCTCCCGATGTGGTCTCAGCTCGGTTCGTTTCAGAGGGGTCAGAGTTCGTTTGGTGTGTTCACATATACATAAAAAATGCTGACTAATCGATCTGAGGTTGCTTTGAGGGCTGAAACAGACCAAGTGTGAAAACACCCTAAGTCTCCAGCGCAGAGTTTTGGTTACTCGGACCGCCACATCATCAACACTACTGTTCAACTTGTAGACGTGAGCAGTAAATAATCTGACCCTGAGAGTCAGCTGACCTTTAACCAGGATCCAGCACTTCAGCATGAGTACTTTATTTCCACAGCGCTCTAGAGCGGGAGCTGTTAACTTCAGCAGTGTGATTTATAAGGTGCTTGTGGGGAGAAGTGTGGAGTTGTGGGAGCTGGAGTTTTACTGATTGTTTTGCTTCTGGTTCAAACTCACACACAGAGGTCACATCCCAAAAAGAACTGCTGAGTTCTACCGCTGATGATGCTGAGCTCCCATAAAGCTTCCTAACCCTTCTACTCTTTATTATAACACAGACCGATTCATGTGAACTCTTCCTGTCAGTGACCAACCTGCCGTTTATCACTTTCAGCTCTGCAACAAAAAAGACACTGCATTTTACCATGCACAGCTATCCCATAATATGCACACGCACAGTTAATGTTCAGAATATATTTTTTTCTGTTTTTTATTTTATATTTTGATTGATTAGATTATATTTATATTTAATTATTAGATTAATCTGACATGATTTAGAGAAAATCTATATGAACCATATCTAATATATATATATATATAAACCCTTTCTATATGAGGATGTACGTATGAAATAAAACAACTGATTCAGCAAGGTTCAAGGAGGAGTCGTCTCATCTCACACACACACACAAACACACACTCACACACACACTCACACACACACACACACATGTGCAGTATGCAGTGGTACATATAAGGTGTTGTTTTGAATAGAGCTGATTATTTTCTAAATGGAATCAGCAATATTCTGGGTTTCAGCAAATATCAACTCCACAGTAGCCCAGCTGGTGACCTGATGTGCAGTAGAGCCATCCAGATTTAACACACACACACACACACTCACAAATCGTAAATGTCTCCTTATTCCCCAGTGCACTGGGTTTGAGAAATGGATGAATCCTGCGCTCCTGCTTTAGTCTCCACAGCAGATGGAAGTAGTGATATTTACAGTCCTGTAGAGCTGCTCTCCCACTATCTCTCTCTCTCCCTCCATTAAGTTGGAGCTCATCTCAATCCGCCCCACTATTCCTAATTTCCAAATTGATTCCAGTACACATCTCTTCACCATCGTGCAGCGGAAATCAGACAGTGGTGACCAGAAATGTTCAGATGAAGTGGTGTTGATCTGGTGGCAGGATGTTCACCTCTGGACCTACAGGTTGTGTGTTTAAATCCCACCTCCAGCACTACCACCAGCGGGCCCCAGGGCCACAAGTTGCTGCAGGGAGACTGTCCCTGTAATTACGGAATATAAGTCACTCTGGATCACAATCACAAATAATCACTCTCAGTGAGGAGCGAGGAGAGAACACCTCCAGCACTACCAGAGCTGATTACCTCAACCTAGAACTGTAATCAGGGAAAATGAGCTGCTCAGGGAAGAAAAGCCTTTTAGACTCCTACAGCACCTACATGTTTCGTTAGAGGTCGACTTCTCGTTGGTGTGAAGCTCAGTTTGCTCAGGGAAAAGCCAGGAACACTGCTACAGATTTACACTCTATGTGCTTTACTTTGCTTTTTGTACTGTGGAAGCTGGACCCAGGTCGTCTGAACTGTAAACCTGGATACTATTTCATGACATTTGACACCACGTTCCTGATGTCTTTGGTGTAAACATTTACTGTGAACTTTTTGGACCAAAAATCTGTTGCATTTCAGTGTGTTTAATGTAGACTAGAGAGGGAGTAGGGAGTGATTTAGGGCGCGGCCCCATCTTGTCATCATTGTTTTAAAAACTGATCCAGAATCAGCGTTATTCTGGAGGTGTCAGTCTGTAACAACACTGATCTGGAGATGAAGTGACCGTGTGTGTGTGTGTTGTCTCTGGCGCTGGTGTGTGTCAGACTCAGCACAGTGGGAGACCCAGTGAGGTCCGCGCTGCTGAACAAAAGAGATGGAGCATGTGTGTGTGTATGTGTGTGAGTGTCTGTGTGTGTGTGTTTAATTGTGTGTGAGCGTGAAGCGTGTCGGTTCCCTTGACCGTTAATCATTTCCCAATCTGAGTTCTGCACACACACACACACACACACACTCAGGGTGGTCCTGCCTCCAGCCAAAAGGCCATCACTGATACACACACACGCACACACACACACACACTGCTGTAGGGATGCAGATCACTTCTTCACTTGCTAATATAATCCCATTTCCCACAGCCACACGCCACACACACACTTGACCCGGCTGCTGCTGCAGTGTTGTGGTTTTGTGGTTGTGATGAGAGTTTGCTGAAAATGTGTTGCTCTTTTAAACAGCAGAGCATGTTCAACGTTGAACAAACACTCTCTCATCTCCAACATCACACACACGCCAAGTGTTAGAGAGCACGAGAGTGGAAACGACTTGATGTCTGGAGTGTGTGTCCTGCCTGCCTAGAGTTGGTGTCGTCTCTATGAGGAGTTTAACCAGCTCTCTCTCTCTCTTTCACACACACACACACACACACAGACAATTAACCATCCGTCCATCCGTTTGCTTCTCCCGTTAGCGGTGGCCTCGGATCATCTTCCTTGTATGAACTGCTCTTTTTACTGATCGTGGCTACTGGACGGAGTAAGAAGTGAGAAGGTTACTCTTCTTTATTTGAAACTCTCACCCTTTTTATAGTGTTCTGTGTTCTACACTCACTTCTGTGTCGTGTCACTTGTATTTCACAAAAACAGAATATTTTTTATTTGAAGGCAAAATGGAAAACCAGGAAACTCAGTAATGTCATTATTGGGAGCAAATACTGAAAAAGAACCAGGATTTTTTGGAATTGTGTTTATTAAGAACAAAGAACAAATGATATCCTGAGTTTGATGAGTTTGTTTCCGGAGCTGCGAGCTACGTTCCTACAACCCACAGCTTTATCAAACACGAGACGCCAGCGCAGTGCCACGAGAAGCCGAGAGCCAGCACTCTGCTACTCAACAACTACAGAAATATTAAGATGTAGAAAACTATATCAATATGATCTCCTCAGAGACAGTCGAGGAGAGAATCCAACATGTTTGCTGTGAACTCCCTTAAGCACCTCAGCTGTGCTAACTCAGAGTCTGCACTAAATTACAGACAAAACTCAATCCCTCAAAACACTCAGCGCTGCGTGCACCTGGGACCGGACTCACCTCCAATCAAACGCTTTTCTTCCTTTTCTTTTCGATTGTGAGTCCAACTACCAACTGCATGTGCTCGGAGCTCGGGGAGAGTTAACAGCTCCATCAAATCAGCCCAGCGTTGACATGAGGCACCGAGTCGGAGCGCTGGTTTGGATCAGACGTCATATTCTGCTCATCTACATGCTCAGAGTTTTATAGAGTATGGTTTACGAGTGCGGGAAAGTGCAGCGCTTTACTTGACGCCCAACTGTGCAAAACAGAAGGAGCATTTAACAAGGCTTTCATTTATCATGGCATTTAGTCTTGACCAGTGCAACATTTTCCTAATTACAGTTAGAGTTTCCCTGCAGCTGCTTGTGGTTCAGCGTCTTGATCAGGTGGTAGAGCTGGAGACCCGACAGAGCTGGATTTAATCTGTATGTGTGTTTAATGTCCAGTGCTGACCGTCTCGACTGCTCAAACCCTCTCAAGTCCCTCTCGTCTGAGCGCATGTGTTCCATGTGAGTCCCGGTGATGAGCTTGTGTTCCCCGGCTGATTGTTCCACTTGGTCCCCACTCGCCCCAGTGGCCATGTATTTATCGCATTGTGGGGACCCTTTTGTCCCCTAAAATCACTTTTATCTGTTTTTTTTATCTGCTTTGTGTGGACATTTGAGAGGTCCCCATGAGGAGAAATGACTTTATAGAAAATGTGCTTGTTTTATTTGAGAGACTAAAAGAGGTAAAAGATGTGCTTTTGGTTACTGAGGTTAAGGTTAGGGTTAGGATTAGGTGTAAAATTATGTACATCTAGTCATTATGGGAGTCTATGGAAAGACCTCTAGGGTTAGGTGTGTGTGTGTGTGAGGTGGTGAGTCCCAGTGTGGCAGCAGCTCCGTTACAAACGCTCCATGAGTGCGTTCAGCACCAAGACCACGTCACTACTCACTACACACTACTCACATACTATACACTACTCACTACACACTATTTAGTACTCACTACACACTTCACACTACGCACCAGCAAAACACCTGCTATCAATTAACAACTCACACTCTTACACACACACACACTTCCATACACACTCTTACACACACACACTATGTCTCTATTCATCTCCTCTCTCTCTCCCCATCTTTTTCTATCTCTACCTTGCCTTCATTCTTTCACTTTCTCTCTCTGTCTGTCTTTCTTTCTCTCAGTCTCTCTCTCTTACTTTCTTCGCACCTCTGCTCCTTCCAAACCTTCCTCTTTCTCTCTCTCCTCCTGCACAGCTCCATTTTCTTTTCATTTTCAGACTGCATTCATGCGTGACAGAGAGGCATTTTTATGTTCATTTGTTAAATTTCATTTCCCGTTTTTGTGCAGCTCGTTGGCCGGAGTTCTGGCTCGGATGAGGGATATTGCAGCAGTTTTTGTCCTTGAGGAACGGCGAGTCCAGCGCAGCTCGTTACGAATTACACTTTCAGTCGTGCAGAACTTGCTCTAATTGCCGCATGATGACAGTGAGCTGCTGTGGTGATTAAATCTGCCGTACGACTGGCACAGACACGCTGGAACCGTCACCAACACCAACAACCCGGGCAGCAGCTGGGAAGCGATCCATACTCACATGTGTTTTGGTGAACCACAATAAAAACTACTTTCATTTCAGCATCCAAACCCCCTCGCTCTCTGTGCCTGTCTTCATGAGGTTCTTCCATGTGCTCTGGTAGTGACAATACGCATTTGGGCAGTTGGTAGTGTAGCGGTTAGTGTATGTGTTAGTTGGTCCCATGTTCGGAAGCTCACCGGTTCCAGTCCTGGACCAGCAAAGGTACCACTGAGGCACTCATGAGCAGGGTACCGTCTTCACGCACATCTTTCTCTCTCTTCCTGAGCGCGGCGGTGTGCGATGAGTGTGTAGGTGAAGTTTCCTGCTGATGTGAGGTTTACTCCAGTGAGGACCACGACTATAGGAATGAGCTTCGTTCTCTCTGTTCTATTTATATCAGTCTGCACTCATCTCCCTCTTGCTGTTCTGACCGGGATGAGGTCCAGCTTGTTACTGATATAATCACGTCCCCCTCGTTCCCCCCACACTGCCCCTTTCTCTCTCTCTCTCTCTCTCTCTCCCCCCACTGTGGTGGACGTGTTAGTGTTCAGTGAGGAAGACTTGTGTTTCACGCTGAGTTCTGTCAAACCTCCACTCAAATAAACACTCTGATAAGCTGCGTTCACTATCCTGCACGTCCTCTCCATCTTCCTTCAACTTCCTTTCACTCTCAGCCTTTAAAACATTTCAGCATGAATGTGTTAATACACCACACACTGTAAAAGCATTCCATCTGCGTCCAGCTGCATTAAAGTTTCAAGTAAATGTAAAACTGGACACAGTAATGATTTCAGGTCCATATTTTAAAGTCTAGTTTGTGTTGTTCTCTGTAAGAAATTCCCATTTCAGGATCTCAACGCTCCACATGTTGTGTGTGTGTGTGTGTCCATCTCCACTGGTCAGTACCCAACCCGATCTTGCGTGTGGAGAAGTGATCCTGTGTTCCTGCTGTGTGATCTCCAGCGTGGAGGTGCAGATGCAGACGCAATGCAGCTGTTTTGTGTTTGCTGGCAGTCTGAAGGCAGAGCTGGTGAATTCTGCAGCTATAAAACGCACACCTCGGGACCTCTGACCCTGCTTTGGCGTGTGAACAGACTATTCGTGTGGAGCCTGGCGTGGGTCTGATGCCAGCTGTCTGATCTCTACTACGCCTGGCACAGAGAGAGAGAGAGTGTGTGTGTATGTGTGTGTGTATGGAGAAGGTGTTGTACACTGTATTACCCGTTTTCTGGCCAGAGAACAGAGCAGTGTGTGCATGTGAGCGCTGAGTGCTGCGGTGAGCTTACGGACGGCAGACAGGACTGATATCGGGGTTATTTTCCACACAGTTCTTCATAAGAATGAAATCAGAGCATTAGGACGATGAGAACATCTTTAAATTGTAAAATACATTTATGAACTAATAAATAATCTCATCTGAAAAATCTGAATGACTTTAGATAAATAAATTTGACATGATTGTTATTTAATTAATCATTTTTATTTTGATAAAGTTCATAAAGTAATTCCTCAAAAAATGTAATTGTGAAGATAATCTGTAGACCATATTATTTGGTGGTATGTGTGCTCACAGCTGGACCATGAGGTTACTGCTCCCACAATGCACTGCTTCTACACTAAAAACTACATCTCCATTGCTGCAGCGTGTTGGAGTGGGCGTGGAGTGTGCAGTGTGGTGCAGGTGTCAGTCAGTAGCTCTCAGTGTGCTGTAGACACCCCTATCTAATCCTTCACAGGAGTTCTACTACACACACTCACACACTTCCCACTGGCGCAGGACCGTGCCCCAAACACCCGCACCACCGCACCTGCTTCATACCAAACCACCAGACTGTAGCAGCAACAACCTCGATCCTGACTATCAATTAGCACACACACACAAGCATGTACCGTATATACACACACACACACACGTGACACCCGCACCACACATGTATGAGTGTAGCATGTATACACACACTTGTATTAGTGTCTGTGTTAGCTACTTCAAGTCCTCACATACACACAGCGTCCCCATAAACCATAAAACTGGACAAAATATAATCTTATAGCGGACACAGTCTCGTAAATACACTAACGCACACACGCACACACACACGTACGCACGCACAGTCACTACAATACTACAATAAACCCTAAACTTAACCTCAATAATCAAAAACAAGTCACACAAGTCATTTTTTTTTTAAATAAAATGTAAAAGATTTATACACAACCATGTTTCCTTATAAAGACCAGTCCTCACACACACACACACAACCTCACAAAGAAACACTAATCTGACAGATCTGATTGTATTGAGTACTCAGAACTGCCTACAAACACACACAAACACATTCACACAGAACACACCACTGAATTGTGTTCCCAGATGTTTTCAGAGTCATAAGATATTTTAGTTCTTCCACGGACACAAAACACACAGTGGTTCAGTGCAACACTCAGCGGTGGTGGATGGTGGAGTTCAGATGGAACAGGACACTTCCTCATGTCATAAGTGTACGGGGACGGGAAACAGGGTCGAGCTCTGGGCTGATTTTTGGAAGGTGCTGCAGTGCAGTTCTAAAAGCTGTGCAATGTGAGGGTTGAACAAAATGAACTAAATGCTCATCTTTCCACCAGTCCACACTTCACTAACTAACAATTCCACTAACGTTCCAGATGTTACACGTAAATTCATCATTAATCTGACCTGTACCCCGAGTTTAACATGATTCCTCAAACTTCTCACCACCACTATTATGCTTTTCTTTCTTTGGTTTAAAGTTGCAGTTTATTCTCTAAGTGCCAAAAAATGTCAGCAAAACTGATAGAATCTCTGCTCCAATCTGATAAAGACACCTGCTTTGCAATAACACGACATGCACGACTGGACTAAAAATCTCCCGGCCGTTACGTCTCCCTGCTGAAGAAAGAGCCAAACTTCACAGACCACAACAGCTGCTAACGCCGGATAAAATCACTTCCTTCAGCTTTCAGTCCTGCACCGACTGCTCTTATACAGAACAGCGTTAAGTGACGGGCCAGTGTAAAACTGTACAGTCTGTGGCTAGCGCTAGACTTGTTTATTTTATTTGTATATTAAATATTTATGCATTAAACTGTTATTTAGTTTCCTACAATGTAGATATTTCAACTTGTTCTGAATTATTTCAGTGGCCAAAATGAGAGAATTCACAGTTTTTTGTTCTTTCAAAAATTTTTTGGAATGGGTCACACTTGATTTAAATTAGACTTTTATGAGGAACCCGATTAAAATGTATGCTTTGTTGCAGATTTAAAGCCAAAACCCGTTTTACTTGTTTACCTTTGTTTTATACCTGTATTTTATTTGATGATTTTATTTTGTGTAATTAAGGTATTTAAACACGTCTTGATCGTTTTGTGCAAAGTCAGTATAATTATTATTATTGCTCTGGCACAGGATTTTGTGCTCACTTCAGGCAGAAACAAGACAAATTGTCCGTTTCGACACGTTTATTAGTATTTGGAGGTGTTTGTAGGCAAATGTAAACTGTGCGCTCAGATGGCTGTGTAATTTATACTGCACATGGTGTTAATGTTAATTGGTGTATTTTATGGCAGTAAAGCAGGAGGTTTGATATTCGAGTCCCTCACAGAGTTTCCGTTAATTTACGGAGCTGGAAAACGGCAAAGTTACACACAAAACACACGAACAAAAATATGTGGAGA
>JAVGVS010000131.1:1147862-1182862 GCA_032718565.1 Distichodus sexfasciatus
TTCTCTTTATTTCATTACACAGCTGGTCCCGGGATAGATATTTACAAATGATAATCTAGGCGTGAATATTGACTTGATGAGAGATCAGACACATGCTCAAATTCTTCAACTCTGTTCTTCAGACTCACGAACACAGCTCTGTTTTAGTTCGACGAAGCTAAGAGGCTTCAGTGTCCGCTCTGAGCTGATCACAGGTTTCATTTTGGCCTAAATATACAATAACCGCAGTACATGCACCAAACGCCCACACATTTAGCAGACAGGAAACCCACTGTTGCATTGCCAAAATGAGAATCGGAAATGGAGGGGGCAGAGTGTGTGAGAGTTTGTGTGTGCGCGTGTGTGGGGGATATTTTACTCTTTTGATTGGCAGATGTTAGTGTCTGTATCACACCACCTACAGAGTCACGAACACACACATACACCGTCTTCACACACACACCCTGACACACACACTCGCACGCAGCAGCAGCATGAGGAAGCGTGGTTCTGCTTACTGACAGTGAGCTGGACGTCGAGCTGCTTCTCTTACCGGCAGCTGTGCTGAGCCGTGCTCCAGGCCTGAGACATCTGCAGTCTTCATTTCTACGGTGGGTGAACATCATCTTCTTTAACCCTAGTGTTGCAGTATTTTTATAATGTTGAAATGTAAATGGTGTTTATTTTACAAGGTGTTTTTCACTTCAGAACCTGTTTATGAGAGAAAGGTCCTAAAGCTGGTGAATCTGGCCGTCTTCCTTCCTGCCTGTCTACAGACTGATATAGGTAGTATGTTTTAGTTTCAGCATCTGACGTGAACATCGTAGCTTTTTGTCTTGAGTTTGAACTTGTGCCTGTTCTCGCCTACTACATACTATATATATACTGTATATATATATACACACACCCCCTACCCAACAGCTGCAGTTCAACTGAGTTATCTCCAGCTGAGTGCCACACCTTAACAAACCCTGTCAAAGAAAAACAAGTTAATTCACAGTAAAAGCTAATGATAAAGCCACCAGTATTTTTCTCATGTTCTTATTAAATTTCTTCATTGTGGAACTCAGTTGGTGTAACACTGCTGACGTGAGCACTGTGAGTTACGGCGTGATGTGAGTGGTCAGAGCTGCAAACTTAGAGCATCGTAATTGTGTGGTAAAAACTCATACATGATTTATTCACTTGATTTAGAAACTAGAGCAGCTCATCCTCTTGTTTTACTCCACAACAGTTGTCATGTTCATGCTCAGTTTCCTGTGTTTAACAGTTGTGAAACACTTGCTGGTTTCATTTTCTATTTTCTCCTCTCTGTCCAGAATGTAAGCAGTGGAACTGTATATGTACAGTATATATACATGGATATGGAAATGCTTTTTAATGATTTTTATTTTTTAATGTTTTAATGTTTGCTTCAGTGTTTTATTGGCGCTCATGAAACATCTCACTTCCTCACTCTGCTGTCTAAATGTGTATGTACGGCTCTGAAACCAGAAGTGTGTGTGTGTGTGTGTGTGTTGCAGGTGGGTGTCGGATTAGGAGGTTGGTGTTAAATTTCTGACTTTTGCTCCTCCTGTGATGTGGAGACGGGAGACGACAGCATTGGGCTCCTGATGGAGAAACCAGGTGACTAGAACTTGAGATGGACTTGATGTGAAACACAGTAAAAAGCTGAGTGTGTGAGTTGTGAGTGGTGGTGTTGTGTTGTGCTGAGGAAGTTGCTGGTGTGTGTGTGTGAGTGTGTGTCAGTAAAACTGTGAGGGGAACATGGTGAATACAGCATATGATGTGTAACTGTGTGCAGTTGGTGCTGTGTCCTCAGCCATGGAGTCCAGCCTCCTGCAGGGAGTTCACGCCATCCTCAGGGAACTTGACGCAGATATTCAAGCTGGATCTGCGAGCAACAAAGGTAAACCCAAAACCCTGACACACCTGCCTCTTAACTCCACACTACAGAGGTTCTTACTGTTAAACTGTGGCGTGAGGTTTTACGGTAAGTTGTTACATTTTTTATGCATTTTTATTCCACCACTTTAGTCCTGATTAAGTCTAAGTCCCCTGTGGACCAACTGGAATCAAAATACACATTTTTAAAAGTTTGGTTAAAAGAACCTTTTAATCTTGTTCATGACTGAAGTCAATAAGCTGAAAACTAACACATCTTTTCTGTCCATTGTGAAATTTAACAGCAGTGATTTTGGGGTTAGGTGTTAGGGTTAGAATGCTGAAATTGGCAAAAAGTTCCATGAATTAACTAAATAACTGTGTCACATGTGATCACTACATCTACTGCAAACATTGTGTTGGTATCAGTGATCTGTTCTGTTCAGTCTTTTTAGCAGTAATTACATTATAAAAACTTCACCATTGCCTCTGTGTTGTAATTGTGGTGCATGTTTGCTTATTATTTTATACTTTTTTTTTTCCTTTGAAATCTAAATGTTCCTTAATTTTTTAAGGTGTCGAACCAGTCGATTACAGAACGGCTGTAAAGTTGGTGAATGTGGCCACTGCAACAGCCTTTATTTTTTATTATTTTGTCTTATTAGTTAATGTAATTTATGAGTTGTATTTAAATTAGCTCTATTTGATGAATGATCAAGGTTCATTTCACTACATATTGTCATGTGATGAGTAAAGAGTGGTTATTAAGTGTTTTGTGTTTAAGGCATGCTGAGATGGACTCTGCATAAAAAAGTGGAGAGTAACCCGTCTACCGGCGCTGCGCTGCTCAGTGTGCTGGTTAAAGAGCTGGAGAAGGTGAGTGTGAGGAGTGCTTTCATCATGTCCTGTAACCACTCATCAAGTGGGAGTGTGAGACACCGTGAGTGTGTATGGAGGAGGGCTAAAGGTGGAGACACATCAAGAACTTTCTCTAGCAGATCAACTGGACTATACTTTAATGACTGAACTCTCATCTGGATTCTGTAGAGATCTCACCGTCTGGAAGGAGCTGGAACGTCTTGGATTTTAACAGAACATTAATTTGAATATTACATCTCAACACACACTGTGCATACACACACAAGCTCAGTGCAGTGGTCAAGAGGATGACGGGGTCCAGTTCCAGGTCTATATGTAAAGTGACTTGTGACATCGTCTCTAGTAAAGAGCGCTATACAAATGAAAGTGAATTTAACTGAAGTGGATTTACATGTACAGCTTTTAGCTGATGCTCTTATTCAGAGCATCCTAATTTCAGTTTCCTTGCAGCAGCTTGGGGATGAGAGTCTTACTCAGGGCTGGGGGTAGGATGTGAACCCACAACCTCATGATCTAGAGATGAGCATCATAACCACTAGACCACCACCACAATTGAGCTGATTAATGTAAATGAGGTTTTGTGTTTTGCAGGCAGACAGGATAGACTGTAAGATCCGCATCGTCCCTCTGCTGCACACACTGCTCTACACGCTGCTGCAGGTCAGTTCACTCCTGCCCCGACACATACCACAAACACACACACACACACACTACTCTCTACACTACTTTCTACATGAAAATCACCCTCCAGGAGCCTTACTGCCACCCTCCACCCTCCATACTGACTCTATAAGAGTGTGTTGCAGTGAGAGACAGCTGTGTTCACTGTGTTCTCCGTGTTTGTCAGTGTGTTTTTATTGCAGACGATCTGTATGAGAGGATTTACGTCTGTCTGAAGCGGCTGCTCACACTACCCAAACCCTACTGCTCTGTAGGCCTGCACTATACCAGGCTCATTCAAATGGAGCTCAGAATTCCAGGTACCTGTTTGAGGAATTCTGCATTTTCTGATGCTCATCTCTGGAAATGTTTCCTTGTTGTCCATTTATGGAGCACCAACTGAAGGAGACAGAATTTCTAAAAGTCACATAAAGTGATATTTAAAAAAATCTAAACTTAATAATCTAACCCCAACCCTAACCAAGAAGATGCCAATTTCACTTCATGGGCCTGTAGGAAGCTCCTCTGATATTAATTTCCAAACATTTATATATCTTTTTTCTCTTTAAATGTCTTTAATTATGTCACACGTGGTGGTGTAAGAGAGACTCTGTGTGAAATGTTGTAGGTGCTCTGTATCAGAGACGGATCATCGCTGAGCACAGTCTAAAGAATGAACACTATCCTCTGCATGAGAGGTAAAACTCATCACCACTCATCACTAATATTTTTCTTTTTCATTTCATTTTCCTGCCTCTTCAACCTGTTTTTATCATATCAGCATGATATGAAACACTACTGCCAAAAATTACACAGCACAAACACATTAACAAAGATGTAAAATGTGTGTGATGTAGGTAAAGCAACTAATACAGCATGAAATATTTTAAATATTTAATATTTAAAAATATGTGTGTTGAAATTGGTGTTTTTGAGGTCTGTGATCAGATTTTAGGGCTATTTGTTATTTTTACTGCATGCTGTTAGACGGGTCAGACAGAGTTGGGTCTGCTGATACGAGTCAGTAATAAAATGATAAAATGGTTTCAGACAAAGTTAAAAATGCAAGGTAACACAAAAACACACAACATGCTTGTTCCTAGTCTGTGTGTTTAGTGTAAATACAGCTACAGTACTGTCCAAAACTCTGCGCTGTCTCTCATTTCTTCATATGTTGCTTCCGCAGAACCAGACCTGCCTGTATGTTTTAAATGAACAGTGTTTATGTGTATGTTACAGTAAATCACTGTAGCTTCTGTCTCATTATGCTGGTGAAATACAAACAATGAGGGGAGACTCAAGACTTTTGCATAGCACTGTAAATGCTGGATTTACTGGATTTATAGACATATAGTTTAGGTAAAGTCAAGACGGCTGTGGTATAAACAGGAAATCTAAAAAGAAATGAAAAAGGTTTGATGTGTGTGTGACTGTGTGAGTGTGTGTGACCTGCAGTGTGTTGGCGCCTGCCCAGGGTTGTTTCCCTCCTTGCGCCCGTAAGTTCCGGCCCCCCCCCCAAGCCCAGTTGGGATTCAGCCGTTCAGATAATGAATGAATGAACGAATGAATGAATGAATGAAGCAAGGCACAAGACAAAAGCAGACTTCAGATAACAAGAGCAACAGCGCCACCTCTGGGCCAGTAACGGTGATGATCAGATAAGAGCAGATCAATAACATAGACTCTTTCTATCAGCACCACAGGAACTTTGTGTAACAGTTAGTTTAAAAGTGAGAAGCTCCTCAAGCTGCTGCTTAATTTGATGCTGAGTAATCTGTTGAGGTAATTTGCTGCTGAATGCTGATCAATAATTAGGGGCCAAAATCAAGATTCTAGATCCTCTCACAAATACTGTAGATATCCAAGTAAGTGTCATGGTGCAGTTGCAGGAAGGGGATGAGGACACTGTGGCAGGCATACGAAAACAGGTTTATTGAGGGGAGAACAGAAACCAGACAAAAACCAGGCAGGGCAAAAACAGAGTCCACAAAAACAGCAAAAACGGAGGTCCAAAATACAGGTGGAGCTCGTGCCCCCAGTGAGCGTGGCTGTGGCCAAAAACGGGAGAGCCTCCGTGGGGAAACCAGGAGAAGAAGGGCCTTGCACTCCTCAAACACCCACGAGGCGAAACAGAAGCGATCCCGGCGCTGCGCCGGATCGGAGCAGGGGAAGGGCCTCACTGGGGAACACGAGCCTGGGGAGAAAACAAGAAGGAGTGAAAACAAAGAAGCAAAAAGGGGCAATTCAAAAAGGGACAAAAATCAAACCAGGGTCAAAAACGGGTGCAAGGTCCAAACTGGGGAACAGGGCAGGAAGGGTCCAAAATGGAGAGAGAAGATCAGGAGCAGGAACAGGAGCAGGAGCAGGAACAGGAGCAGGAACAGGAGCAGGAACAGGAGATCCAAAAACCAAACCAAAGCAAACCAAACACACGACAGGAACAACCACACGTTTCATGAGGGAGACAGACTCAGAGACACTTGGGTTAAACTGGCTTAAATAAGGCCACAGAACTCAATAAACAAGTGCTCTCACCAATCCCAGAACTCAAGGCAGAACGAGACACAGCTGAACTCAATAATAAGCGAGGGGGTGCTCTACACAGATCCTAACCTACTAGGAAGGGAGCACGCAGTGCAGACAACATACCAGGAAGTAGGGTGCGCTCTAGACAGAGAGTGACTATCAGAATGGCACAAAGTGCAGACACAGAGCCCAACAGTGAGGAGCAAGCTAACAGACAGCTAAGGCTAACCCGAAGAGACATGAGGAGCACACGCACTCACACACACCACAGACACACCACACCAGAAGTGAACCCAGGAGACAGAAAACAGACACAGACACCAAACCTGGGTTCACGCTGGCACGGTCCCGTCTAGGTTGGGCGGGACCATGACAGTAAGTGTACATGTTATATAGGCACCCTCACTCTGTCCCAACCCTCAACACAACTCAAACAGATTAAATTTAATAAACACTATGAGAAACTAAAAAATACATTTACATTTACAGCATTTAGCAGATGCTCTTGTCCAGAGACACTTACAACAGTGCTTTGTAGTCCACGACTGTTCTTAGATCTGTAAGCTATGTTTAAAATCAACAACTGTTGTTAAACCAAATTACCACCGACTAAGTTTTAAACTTTAACGAAAAATGGGTTAGAGGCACGAAAGTTCACCGACAGCCACATGTACATTTACATGTACAAAGGAGTCGAGCGTTCCACCCCCAGCCTTCACCTGCTTTATTTCGTTTTCTTCCAAATACATCACTTTAAAATCACTCTGTGACTCTACAGGAAAGCGCTGATGTAGGTTTCCCTGTGTGTGTTTGTGTTTGTTGTGCAGGGTGCTGGTGTTTCTGGACGCGTCGGTGCTGCCCGATTCCCTGCAGGACGCGGTAAGGGCCGATGTGGAGTGTGTTTCTGCGTGTTGGGACTCACGGCGACTCCAGCGCTCGGTTCTTCTGCACACACTGCAGGCTGCACTGGGCAAACACTGCCACGGACACCAGCTCGCTCAGGCCCTGCAGGTGTGTGTGTGTGTGTGTGAACATGGGGCAGTTAGTAGTGTAACGGTTGTGGAGTTGGCCCTGTTATCAGAAAAGTAAAGTTATCAGTAAAGGTTCCACAGAGGTACTCACAAGCAAGGCACCGTCCCCAAGCACTGCTCCCCGGGTGCTGCATGTCAGCTGTCCACTGCTCCTTCATGGTGGGTCAAATGCAGTCACATGCGGTTGTGGTGCACTGTGTGTGCTGTGCTGTGTTCACAATGACAATCACTCATTTAAATTCACTTCAAATCAGTATTGGGGTGTAAATAAAAAGTCATGTTTTGTGTGCAGGGTTCAGGTGAGGAGATGGAGAAACACTTCTGTGAGGTGGTGGCTGCAGTGGAGGAGGGACTGGAGGACGGAGGATCAGACAAACAGCAGTACAGCCAAAAATTACAGCAAATTTACCACCACATCGTTCCTCCTGCTGCTGCGAAAAGTACAAACTTTATTTAAACTTGATTTAGTGCAGCTTTACTGATGGTGCATTCTGGGCTAAATTTACCTGCTCCTTCTGTTCAGGTCGATCGAGCTCCACCTGTCTGGTTGGAACTTCACTTCCCAGTCCTGAAATCAGCTTCCACGTCTGGAGCAAAGAGGATGAGATTTGTAAGAAAAGTTAACAACGAGTGTTACCTTTAAACAGTGTCTTTTCAAGCTCCAAGCTACACATGGTTTAAAGTGTGTCCACTACAAACCCTAACCCTGTTTAATATAGTAGTTACTGCACTACAAGCTACAGAGTAAAAGTAGTGACTGTATCCAAGCTGTTTCAGTAATGTTTCAGTTCTACTGAGGATTTGTGCTGCAGGAACAAATAAAAGTGAGGTTTTGTAGGTGGAAAGTGTTTAGATTTTCAGCTTGAGTAAGTGTATGAGCTACTGGACACCTGAATTTACCTCAGGGTTAAAAACATATCTATCAAATTATGCTCAAATGTGTCAGTTCTGGCTCTTTGGTAATACATTTTGATGAACACGCTTTTACTTCAACTTCTGCAAATTCAACAGCAGTCAGAAACGCCCGCTAGTTACAAATGATCGTCTTTGTAAAGAGAGCAAAATAAGAGCCATTTTGTAATGATGTAGTGTGCTACACTGATATTAGTAAAAAAGTTACTGCGTTTTGAAAGTAAACTGATAAGCTACTGAAGAAAGTTGTAAAGCTGGTAGTGTTGACGCAGATTTTCAGGATGTCGTGCATGTGTGTGTCTGTGTTTGGTGTAATCATTCTCTTGTCTGTCACACAGGGAACAAGGTGGTGAACTTCGCCCTGATGCTGAGTCCAGCTGACCGGAGTTCCGCTTTCCTCTGTGAGGACGACGAAGACGATGCAAAAAGAGATTCCGTCTTATCCACCATGTCCGTAGACAGCGGCATTGAGGGAGACCTGCCTTTAAACGAGTTCTCCTTCTTGATGGTGGAGCCCCCTGCTGGCGCGGAGGCTTACGACCAGCGGAAGAGCTTCTACTTCTCCAGGAAACCCTGCGTACGAAGTCCGAAGGCCAGCAACAGAACCAGCCTGATGATGGAGGCGATGAGGGGGGGAGGAGGAGGAGGAAACTTGCTTCTGAAGGAAGAAAAGAACTTCACAGCTCGTGTGGTGGTAATGGGGGACGACAGCAGCTTGGGTAGGCTGGGCAGAGCCTATCACAATATCCGGTACAAAAACATGTTGATGTATATTTTGTAGGACTTTAAGGTCAGTGCTCTGTGTCTGTAAATGCTTTAATGATAAAGTCTTTATTTGGTTGATGACTTTTGGTGCTGCAGGAAACGGGAGGCGCGGCATCTTTTTCTGACAAAGAGAGTTAATTTGGAGTTTTACTACATTCCAGTCAACAGTCAGGCTGTTACAACTTCTCCAGATAAGGTGATTGTTTACTGGTCCATGACTTATTTTGATAAAAATAAATAATAACTTGCTAAAGTAAAACGAAGGTCTCACTTAAACTCTTGATTCCAGGAGGACGTTCCAGCAGGAGATGTGGACATGCTGACACTGGCAGAGTTTTTGGGCAGATTGGATCCCTGGTATGATTGCAATATTAGCAGCCTGGGAACCAAGATCCCTAAACTAGCCGAGATGGTAAGTGTTCATTAAACTTTATGACATGCAACAGTACACGTCTCCTTAATGGGGGTCTTTGTGGAACATTTATTGGTAAAATCTGTAACATGAAATGTTTTCTGGATTTCAGCACAGCAGTGTCAGCGGTTCCTCAAAATCCAGCTCCTTTCTGCTGGACGTCATCTCGTACTACACCAGAACTGCACAGCTGCCCGTACACCTCCCCATCTACTCTGTAAAGGTGAGGAAACGAGTTTAACGTCCCCTAGATAGTAAAAAGTTAAAGACCTGGAGCTCATTGCCTTCACATGTTCTACAATTAATTATTTATCAATATACACAAGTTCAGTTTGTTCACACTCAGTATGTTAACCTGCATATACTAATGTTCATCTTTGCATTTCATTGTACTTATATGATGACAATAAAGTGAATCTGTTGAGTCCAGTGTAATCTAATTCAACACAGTATGGTAGAATCTGGCAACCTTTCTACATGCTTGTGGATGCAGTGGTGGTGGAAGGAGAGTCTTCTTAAGCAAATATGCTATAAATAAATAAACTAAGAATCTTCACCTTCTCACACAAACACCGAACGCATTTGGACAAAGTTGTTTTGTGTTTCTTCAGATTGTGAAGATCGTCCGTTAAAGACCGCATTAGGGTTAGGGTTAGAGCAGCTCATTTCTCAGTTCATCCACAATCTTCTCTAATGACTTTGTGTAACAAGCTTTACATTTGGCTGTAACTGCTCCTTTTGACTTTACATATTTGCAGATGACCTTCTCTGGGCTGAATTCTAAACCGGTTGAGGATGTTTTTGTGTGTCAGTTGGACATGGACTTTCCTGAGTTCAGGCCTCACAGAGTTACATTTAAAAACACAGTTAAAGGTTAGTGTATAACTAGTTGGAACTGATATTTTGGAAGTCAAAATCATTTTTCCATCTTGTTTTTCCCCAATGTGTTCATACCAAATGCCAGTCATTAACCTGGAAATTCTCCTTCTGAAGGATCAGTACGGCACCGAAAATTCACACACGAAGACGGAGGCATCATCGTTTCAGTCAATTACAGGAAGGTGCTTATCATCTCCTAATGTCACCTGCAGAATAATGCAGACCTCTGAGAATATGCTGCAGTTTACTGATGATGATGCTGGGTTTTGCTGACTTTAATGATGTAAAATGAGGGCAGCACGTGATGGTCTGTGTGTGTGTTTCAGGCTTCTATAAGCAATCGGGAGGTGGACCGATCAATGTCCCTGAGTACATGTGGAGTCCTGATCTGTGCTGTTCCCTCCTACGGAACCAGAAGTATGTTGATAACTCTTCTGTCACTGCCATGATCGCAGCACCATCAACAATCAGGGGTTTTAAGTGATTTTTCTCAATTATGTTTGTGCCTTACAGGTCCAGACAGCCTTAGTGTAGATTTTCAGAATCCATTTCCTACAAGATCCAGTGTGGTAAGAGTCACAAATTATACAGAGGAAATAAAAAATGTGAAAAGTCAAACTTTAACTCAACATCAAGAGAAGAGACATTTTCAAAGCTAATTTCAAAAAAGAATCAAGTTCTACAGCACAAAACAAACACTTTCAAAGAGATAAAAAATAAGAGAATGTTTTGTGATCGTCACAGTTTGGTAGCCATTTCAAAAGTTGTTATCGAAAACGTGAAAGAAATGCTGAAATACTGTGAATCATAGCAGGTCATTTAGTACAACTGTAGTTATTGTGTGCTGCATCGATGCTGTTACACTGTTGCTGCTGCATTTAACATAATTCACATTTCCACAGTCCACACTCAGAGTGACCAGCGTCTGCATCCGCGCGCTGGAGGAAAAGGCCTTCACAGTTTGTCTGGACAAAGACTCAAACAGATTCTTCAAAAATGTCCAGAGGTAATTAAATACAAAGGAAACATTGTCAGTGTGCATTTGATTAAAGCTGACTGGTTACTTAACATTGAGATGCCACGACCACGTAAGTAATTATAGCTGGAGTCGAAAACTCACTCGATGCCACAGTGCAGCTGCATGCTTGTGGGTGTTGTCCTGGAACTTCTGGGCCACAGGAGATTATTTTTAATGTCACTGCTTGGTTGAGAGAGCTCATCCACCCAAAAATATCCAGGCTGAAAAGAACTTTGTGGTCAAACACAGAGCACAGAAACGTGTTGGTTTATATTTACACTGCAACGGAAGGAGGTGTAATTGTTCTAATCTGTGAATTTAGATGCATGACACATACTTAATACATCAGTATCCTCAGAGAAATTCTCATGTTCAGTACCTCACACAAATAAATGGACACTACACATAAACAACACTAGACATTAAAATACACAAAGTTAAAAACACAATTACAGCAGGTCAGGAGAATCTGTTGCAAGATTCAAGATTCTTTATTTGTCACATGCAAATTATACAGATACAACATGCAGTGAAATGCGCAGTTTAGGCAAAGAATTAAAAAAAATAATAAAAAAATAAAAATAAAAGAGATACAATATACAAACTTAAGTTTAAGTGCTCTGTGTGTGTGTGTGTGTGTGTGTGTGTGTATGCTCAGCGTGGAGGTGTCCACATGCCCAGACCCGGCATACTGCCCGCAGAAGAGCAGCAAGTCCAGCAGGCGTGTTCCTGATGAAGACGGTTCGGTGTTGGGCAGATTTCTCAGCAAGAACTTCTGTCTTCCCATCAACACTTTCTCTGGAGCTGTGTGATGACAATAAAACACAACATGAACCTCAGCAACATGGATTATTTTATAATAAAATCCCAAATACTTTTTGATGGAGTCTCACAACCACGACTGGCAAAGCAGTGCTAGAGAAGACTGAAGCGCATCATTTACTTGATAATTTTTAACTGGCTATTTTGTTATTTCAGCTCTTCATCCGGGATCAGCTGAACAAAACTGACTGTGAAACAGTTCCTGAACAGATGAGTTTATATGCAGTAGATTATGTGCAGTTTGAGCTGTTTGTCTAATTGATATGAAAAGACAAAATGTCACATTTTCTGCTGTTATTAATAGTTTACAGAGTGTTTCAGGGACATTGTCTGCTGACTGCTTTTAGAAATAAGACTTTTACGGTACACTCCTGTATACAGTACTGTGCAACAGCCCCTCGTTTCTTTCTATTTTGATTTCTATTTTTTATCACAATATGAAGAAATGAGGGGTGGTTAAATGTACACACTGTATACTTCATTTTAATTTATTTGTCAATTTACACTACATAGTCCTCAAAGCTTCATTTTGATCATGTTTATCAGCAGCTGTCAGATTATTTTGAACATTTATTTTAGATTTATATTGTACATGAATTTACTAACATTCTATTACCATAAACTGAAAAACAATAGTGTGTTGTTGGATTATTTATATTATATTTTTTTTTTTTTCACCTTGTCCTGTCCCGTTGCATTAGACAAACAGAATTTATGGTCTGATTGCCTTGTGTGGTTGAGGCAGATTTGTTCTGCAATGGAGAAGTGTGGAAATCTCCTCATATTACACATTGTAGATTTATTCCGACAGACAAAGCACATTAAGAATGGACAGGAAAGTGAACAACATGCAAGAGAAAAACAACACAACAGCAACAAGGACAACAACCACAACAATGTCAAAAACAAAACAAATAAGAGAACAAAAACCAACCAAAATTAACAAATAGAAACAAACCAAATCAGAACAAAACAAAAAAACAGACAATTTTTTTAATACAAAACAAAAAACAGACAATTTTTTTAAATACAAAAAAAAAACTAGACGGAAATTATATAACACATTAAACAAAAAAGATGCACCCTTGCACGTACAATAATTACAACATCAACACACACACACACTATATTATTATTATTATTATTACATATTATTACATATTATTATTATTGATATTATAAATCCACAAACATGCTCCACTAGCAGCCTGTGTTAGTGTGTGTGTTTGTGTGTGTGTTCATGTATTTATCAACCTTTTCGTCCCGTAAAATCACTTTTATCTGTTTTTTTGGGCTTTTAAAATATTTGAGGAGGTCATCATGAGAGAAATGACTTGCATAGAAAAATGTGCTTGTTTTATTTGAGAGACTAAAGAGTAAAAGATGTGCTTTTTGTCACGGGGGTAAAGTGAGGGTTAGGGTTAGGTGTGGTATTATTTACATCTAGTCATTATGGGAGTCTATGGTGTGTGTGTGTGTGTGTGTGTGTGTGTGTGTGTGTGTGTGTGTGTGTGTGTGTGTGTGTGGTGAGAACTGATTGTCAACTGGAAGCAGGTACTTGATGCTGACGGGGTGAAACAGTGCCCCACTTCCCCCAGCCCGAACTGGGAGCAGGTAGGAGCAGATAGTCTCAAAGATCATTTATATTCTTCTATGAAATTTTCAAATCTTGAAGCAATAGTTGCAAACAAGAGCAAATTAAAAGTTCTATCATTCAACTGATCATTACCAAGTGGTGTTAATTAAACGTAGCTGGTGGTGTAACAGCAGGTTGTTCGCCCAGTGATCGAAGGTTGCAGGCTTGAATCCAGGCCGTGGTAAAGGTGCGCCCACTTTAGGTACATGAGCAAGCGTACCGCCCCATCAGCGTTTATGCCTTATTAGCTGCACACCGATCCCTGGGCTCAAAGTATGGGTCAAATGCAGAGGTCACATTTGGTTGTGGTGCACTGTGTGCTGTGCTGTGGTGTGTTCACCATGACAAATAACCGCTCATTATTAGACCAGCTTGTAGAACGCCCCGCGGTTGATTTGTGACCTGCAGTTCTGACCTTCACCTGCAGATATCGCCAAACTGAGCGCTGTTTATTCAGGTTTAGCAGCAGCAGCAGCTCCACGCGTCTGGTGTCGTCTCGTCATCAGCAGTGAGGTAACCCCTAACTTTAATACGGCGCGGAAACTTCCCATAACTTCTCGCTTTTTGTAAAAGTGTAAAAATGGTGTGTTTAGAGGCGAAGCTCCGAAACTAAAAGCTGCGTTTGTGGCGGCGGCGCGCGTGACGTGTCCAACCCGAGACAGGTGCGTTTACACGCGGGGACGCGCAGCGACGTGTTCCCTACCTGTCCGAGTTTACAGTTCGATTGTGATTTTATTATTTATGCTACAGGAACAAGTTCACACTGAGTTTTATTAGTTTTGCGTTTACTGCGGGAATAATGCTTTATATGGTGAACTCGCGCAAGCAGGACTTTCTGCACTTCCCGGATGTTCCGGCTTCACCTCCACGCGCTCCGTCACAAACCGCACCAGCTGCTTCATTCTTCTCCTCATTTCAAACCATTCTTCTGCTCAGTCACGACACGATACTGATCCCGTAAAGTCGTCTGAGGTCATAATAATTTATTCCTGTTGCATTTCCCAGGTTTTAAAACAGAACGAACTCTTTGAAAGTGTTGAAGTGAGTTTGTTACCTGTGTGTTCGTGTGAGATCACAGTTTTAACACGGCTTAACGCGCGGTTTTCAAAAGAGGGACTTCATTACCTGCTGGAAAGACAACGCAGACCAGGTGTGCTTTAACACTTACGCAATATCATCAGCTGTTTCTTAGTACTTTCATTCTGAACCATTAAAGATTTACTAGTGCGAGGTGCAAAACAAACTAAGATAGTTCATAATCAAAACCAGTTAGAGCATTCGTAAACATTCGAAAGATAATCACACTTGAAATGTTATTTTATTTTCAAGTTTAAAATGAAGATGATAAATTATGCTCTGAAACAGATTTTAGGATGTATATTATAGTGACAATTCTTAAATTACCCTCTAAGTCTGCCTGGGAGAAACTTGGGGCCCGTACGGTCCTCTTGGTCTGTATGTGTGTCCCCTACTTTAAATGTACAACATGCATCAGGTTACATTAGCTAATTACAACAAGAGTTTCCCTGCAGCGTCTTGGGTTTAGAGTCCTGCTTATGGCTCTAATTTAGTCTATTGAGTTTTGAACTCCCCAATTCTTTGTCAGAACTGGTATTTAAACTATATTTAGCATGCAGAACACTAAGGAACCCTATTAGAATCGTTAGATTTATTTTTGTCTGCACTAAAACGCATTATGGAGAAAAAACTGTAAGATCTACAGCTTTGAAATTTGGCAGGTAGGTCCGGTACTCCACCCACTACTCAGGCACAAAAAATTGCACCAAAATAAGCTATTTTGCGATTTTCCAAAAAAATTGCATTTTTTCAAATAATTTGAACCCCATTTGGCAATTTCGTACCTTATATCATCTTAGTCCATGGTTTAAGACAGATTTAGACCCTCGCACCTATTTCTGCCATATTTGATTTTTTGCTAATTTGCATAAAATGAAAACCCAACTTTTATGAAATAATCCCTGGATTTTTGTCCAATCTGCATGCAACTTGCATCATTGAATCCTGTCACTCTTCTTAATCATCAATATTTGATCTTCAGGCCTTCATTTTCTGTAATATGCAAAATGGTGGGTTGGCAAAGGACTGCAACACCACACACCCAGTGTCATAGGAAACTGGCTCTGGGTGGGCTACGCTTTGGAATTTATAGTAGGTCCGACCCCACCCTCACTCAGGCAAAAAAAATTGGACCATTCTGCCAGTTGGTGGTCGATAACAGCTATTTATGCTTTTGTCCAATAACTTTGAACCAGAGTCTGATCAAAAGTCTTATACCGTCTTACTCGTCAAAAACTGCTAAGGCTGCAAACTGCATGGCTCCCGTAATCACTGCTTGCAGTTATATTTAAAAAAATGAATTTCTTACATTTTTCCTTTTAAAAAGTTGAGACATTTAAATAGTAACATATTTCGACAAACCTGCATGCAAGTGAGAATGAGTGCTCTTCACTGTTTGTAAACTTTTAAATCTCAAAACATTGGTGAGTGTCAGAATCTTTGTAAAAAAACATGTAAATATGTTGTAAGGACATTTCTTAAGAATGTTTGGTGAATGAGACCCGGTGTGCATGACGCTGTTCAGGCGGGAGAGCCCACAAGGTTTTACGCCTGTTTGTGGCTTCTGTGTGACAGAGTGAGCGCCATGAGGAGACATAGTGGGACGTCAGAGGAGCCGTCAATCTTGCAGCTGTCTTCCACTTCCTGCACTCTTCAGCATCAGGATGCCTCCTTCCCTTCCTCACGCTCTACCTGCGTCACCTTGGCCTCTCGGCTGGCATGACTGGCGCCGTCATGGCCGCCGGGCACCTGTGTTCTGGTGAGGTTCGTGTTCCGCGCCAGCGGCCAGACGCTACAACAAGCGGCGCGTGGCGGTGACGACATCGCTCGTCTTTTCAGCTGCAGTTGTTCTGATGCTGCTGCTCTTTCAGCCCATGGAAGTAAGTATGGAGAGGCAACGATGTAACGTCACTCGACTAAATGCCAACCGCACAGTTTATGGTTATGACTCCAAAGCCCAGGATCCAGGACACACAGAAATTTTTCTACACCTGCAGCTTATTCCACAGCTGAACACATGAGCCCAACAAACTCAATATACAACCAAAGTGAAAGACGCGCAACAGCATATTTTGCCAAAAAATACTCTGCATTAACAAAGGTACAGAGCAAACCAGCAAGGAAGGATAGCAATAATAAGGAATTCATAATGGTCACTTACTGGATATGTCCACGTGAGGAGTGCGATAAGATCGCTGATGAAGCCGCGAAGGGAAGCCGGAGCGAAGACTCATTACGAAGTTCTCGAGCCTGAAGGTGATGGACGCCAACACCAGATGGTGATGATTAAGATTGGCCAGGAGATCATATTCGGCCCCATTGCAGTGGACAATTGATGATGGACTCTACGAATACCTTGATTTTGTGGACGCGACTGACCGCTACAGTGCAGTGAAACCCTGGAGGCTGCTGGGAGTTGCAGGTGGTGCAGGATGTTGTGGAATTCTTGTGAGTGTCTCTACTGCATCGCCGATCTCATTGCACTTCTACGCTGCGATAAGCGGCGATGATGGTCTTAGCGCTATTCGCCGCCGCTTTTTTTTCCTCACCACAAGCTGCAAAATTTTGAGCTGCCTGGAAGGCACTGCAGCTGGTGAGAGGAGGACTCGGGCACGTTTCCGCCTGCACCGCCGCCCTCACACGGGATGGCTAGTTCGCCATGGTTTATTTCTTGTGGCAGATGGTGATTTAAATGCCACAGAACTCAAATGGGCATCACGTTGGCCCTGGCTCCACTGTTTCAGGCCGTCTTCACCCCCCTAAATAAAACTCTGTCTCGCCTTCTGAAGTCTCTGCAGCAGGCTGTGCCCGGGAATCGTGGGAATGTTCTGCAGTGCTTCATTACCTTCATTTGGGCTCAGGATTGGCGCCTGCCAGCTGCTTGCTGCATTCAGCGTCATGCTTCTGGTGGTCAGTAGGAGGCGCGCAGGTGTGGACGCGGGCGGCCGCCGAACGGAGCGGCAGTGCGCGGTTTACGAGGCACCGTTTGGGGGATCGCCGGGCGTATAAGAGGCCTGGCGGGGGCTAGCAGAGCAGGAAACAAGTTGGCGCCCTGTTCCAGGTGGCATGGAGGCAGCCAGGCGTAGCGGTATCTTAGCCGTTCTGGCAGTGGAGGTTTACACCGCGAGGATCACCACTTCATTGCTGGCTGCTGGAACGGTAGCGATGCCAGCGAAGCCCGACTCCGAAAGCAGGAGAACGACTGGCTGGAGAAAGCCATGGAGGAAGACAAAGGCACTAATAACTTTAGAAAAGTGGACAAATAAGTTCATCAAGTGGTCTGATTCTAACCTGCAGGGACATGTTGTGACTGTTTAAACTGCTGACTTCATGAAGGTGGAGGTGTGTGTGCAGCAGTGTGTTGAGTTGCCAAACTGCTCGTTACAGAAGTGTGTTGGGTTAACACTCTCCCTGTCCAACTTGAAGATTCACACCAGCATCACTGTGTGTGAAATGTGACTATGACACTGATGTACTTAAATGAGATGTAAATATTGCAAAAGAGAAACATTAAACAATGTATTGCCTTGAAGTTTAAACCCTGGAGCAGACTCGACATTACGCTTGTGATTAGTTTTCTTGTCTTGTTCACTTGTTCAGACTTTTACATGTTCCCTCAGAGTGTTTGATATTGTGTCGCTGCTGTGATGTGAACACAGGACTGGTGTTTATGATGTTACATGTCACTGTTCTGTAATATAGTTGATGATATGAAGTGTGTATGTTGTGTTTCCTTCTCTTCTGTGAAGGGTGTGTGTGTGTTCACGTTCATTTTCACATGATCACACACTTCAGTAATGCTTCAGTAAACTACTGATGTAAACACAAAGACTTGTTACCATTACACCACCAAACAGGAAGTTGATCTGAACTGAACTCCAACTACGGGTGTGACCTGTGTGACTGACATCTGTTGTATATGTTATTGATGCTTTGTAGTTGAGAGCACATGAACATGGATGATTATTTTTAGCTGACCAGAGTGCATTACTGACAGGAAGACAAAACTGCAATAATTCCTCATCAATACCTTCTACAGTTGTGCAGTGTGTGAGTGTCTGTTTAAAGCAAAAACAAGATTAAATGTTTTTTGAATTCCTCCAAAGCTTGTTCTTCATTTTCGGTATTTTGTTATGTAGAACATATCGATTATTTCCGGTGCTGTATGTTATCTGAACCAGCGCAGCAGATAAACTGACCAGTTCCAAAAATGCTGCTGTATTCCCCTTATTAATGCTTGTGTTTATCAGTAAGTAGCTGTGCGTCGCCTGATGGGATGCAAAATTATTATCCTGCGCTCTCATTTCCATTTTTTTATCTTATCTCATTAAAAAGATTATCTGTTCTACATGTTATTCGATATTTATGCCGGTCCATAATAACTGTCGTGAGGTTTCTGAGGTCAGCAAGCAGGAAATGTTGAATCAATACTGTGACGGTCTAAATGTGGGAGCTTAAAATATGCCGATCCTCAACAAGCGTTATGTCAGTGGCACTAGAAGTGTACGATAAGGGAGCCGTGAGCAGCGAGGAGCAGCATCAGCAGTATTTGCTTTACCATGTTTGCCCTGAGTGCTTTCCTGGTTGTTTCTAACGGCATATGAACCGTATTTGCACACAGTAATGTGCGTTTGTTTAGGATGTCTACTTTTTTCACGCCCTCTCTTTCAGTGTGTTTGTCGTTAGATTAATGGAAAAGAGGGAAGCAATTTTGACCAGCAGCACTCATATCACCAGTTACCAGAAGTAAGATCCATCGATTCAAGCATCCTGAATTGGGAGAAGCTGGTATCGTGGGAGACTTGGTGATGTCGACAAACACAGAATCCTTGTCCATTGAACTGATATTGTGATGAAACTTGATTTACACCTCCGCCAGGTACATCCTGGACAGACAGAGAATGTGAGTAGTGAGTTTCTACACGTTTGAAGCTCTGAGCTGAAAGCGCTGTTTAATTAGCAGCTATGAGCAGAATGTTTCTGTGCAATGTGCACAGCTGCAAGCTTCTGATAGTAATGAGGAGCTGGAGTCTTCATACACCACGTTCACTGAAGCAGACAATAACCTCACTTAAGAGTTTACTCTTGCAGAATCAGTAGTTAAACCCAACTGCTCACATTGTCCTCAGCTTGTGTATCCATTGTGTGTTTCAGAAACATGGTGTTGTTAATATTGTTATCTGGACGGAGAGTTGTGTGTAGTTCATCAGATTTACTGAACATCAGAAGTGCTGAACATCATTTAATCAGAATCAAATCAACTGTGATCGAGCGGGTTTAGGCCTGAGTTTACAGCGGCTCTCCACCTGCCCGCTTTCATCAACTTTAAAATGTAAAACTGAGATTCAGCTCTCAGTTATCATCACAGATGGACATTTGCTGTGAGTTTGGCTAAATGCCCAAAGTTTAACTCCAAATTTAGAATCATTATAGTCATGTGAGCTTTCACATTCTGAGGGCGAACCTGTCAACTCTACTGCCACCTGCTGAGGAAGGAAAGTTCTGGTTTCTGGCAGATCAATCGGCGTCAAAGTTAAAATAGAGGTAGACTTTAACACCGCCTCCCGCGCTTGTCATCACGCCATCAGTTTTATTGAGGTGTAATTAATGTGTTAAACGAAAATGTGATTATTTAATTGTAACTTACACCAAATCACTCGCCATATGTTATAAAAAATGAAGCATATAAACAGCTGGTTGGACCTGAGTTATCATCGGCATTATATTTGTTTAGGCATTATTTTAAGATATTGAGCGTTCATGTTGTAGTGGATAATCATTAAGATAAGGCTTATTCATTCTTATTTATTATCTTCAATATCTTCCTCAAGGGCGACACCAGCAAGTATAGAAACAGCTGCTATATGAAGAGCACTAGAAAAGCAAGTGTGTGGTGGAGACATCGAAAGCGTCAGAAACTCAGGATGCTTCTCCCAAACTTCACACACGAAGTGTTTCATCTACACTCATTCAACACCAGACCCTCTCCTCTCTGTTCTCCTGCCCTCCTCTGTCTCTGTCTCCTGTCTCCTGCCTCTTCCTCCTGTCTCCGTCTCCTGTCTCTTCCTCCTGCCTCTGTCTCCTCTGTCTCCTCTGTCTCCTGTCTCTGTCTCCTGTCTCCCGTCTCCTGTCTCCTGCTCCTCTGTCTCCTCTGTTCCTCTGTTCTCTGTCCTCTCTTCTCTCTCTCCTCTGTTCTCTCTCTCTCTCTCTCTCGCGGTGCTACGCGGAGCTGCCTGTTCCTGCTCCAGGTGATAAGGCGGGTGGTGGTTCTGAGGTGAGCAGGTTTTTTGGAGAGTCTGGAGCATCTCTGCACGGGTGGTTCGGGATGCAGGAGGCGCACGTTTCTCCTCAACATCGCGGAGCTATGGATCGAACCGAACCCGCGGGACGCGCACCCACAACAGGTGAGAGGAGGGAGGAGGAGACGAGCTACACGCTGCAGGGTTGACTCAACTCAGAGGAAAGTGATGTTTAAAATCGCGCTGTGGAGAGAAGTGAGAAGCTGCTGATGTGAGAAGCCACACACACTAGATGACAGGTTGGTTAGAGCTGGAACACGCTGCTGCAGGGTGTGTGAGGATGACACGGCAGTAAACTCTTTATTTATCGCCTTTATCTACACATGTTGATATGAGACACGTGACTTCCAGTTGTTTTATAATATTTTAGAATGTTTTTATTAACCCTGGTTTTACAGTCATTTCTCCAGGGTTCGTTTGCTCAGTTTGAAACTGTTTAAATATACTAGAGGCTGGACATCCTGATAGGAAGAAAGGGAAAATACTTAATTAAAATCTTTAAACACCATGTAATAATACTTCAGAACATTATGTAAAATAAAATCTGTTTAATCATTTAATAAAGCTCAGCATGGCGGTAAAACACACACCTGCTGAGCTGCTTCCAGTGCACTGTGTGTATTGATGCCTGTGTGGATGAAGTATTTTGTGTGTGTAGGTGTGGTTGTACCATGCTTTTTATGCATACAGAGACGTTTGTGTGGACCTTATCCCCAAAATCACTTTTATTCATTTGAATGCTTTTAGATGATGAAAGGTTCACATGAGGAGAAATGACGTTATAGAAAATGTCCATGTGTGTGGGTATATGTGTGTGTGTATGCGTGGGTGTGTGTGTGTATGTGTGGGGGTTGTATGGGGTGTGTGTAAAGGTGTGTTTGGGTGTGTGCTTGGGGGTGTGTGTGTGTGTGTGTGTTTGGGTGTGTGTGTGTGTGTGTTTGTGTGTGTGTGTATGTGTGTTTGGGTGTATGTGTGTGGGTATGTGGGTATGTGTGTGTGGTTGTGTGTGTGTGTTTATGTTCAGTGTGTGGGTATGTGTTGGTTGGTATGTTTAGTGTTTGGTATTAGGTATTGGTATGTGTTGTTTGGTGTTATGTTCAGCAGTGTGTGTAAAAGGGTAAAGGCAGAGCTTGGTGTGTATGTGTGGTGGCTAGGTGTGTGTGTTTAAGGTATGTATGCAGGTATGGTGTTGGGTGTGTGTGCTGCAGGTGTTTGGGCAAAGGTGTTTGGGTGTGGTGTGTGTGTGTTGGGTGTGTGTGTGTGTATTGGTGTGTGTGTGCGTGTTTGGGTGTGTGTGTGGCAGAGCTTGGTGTGCGCAGGTTGTGTGTGTGTGTGTGTGTTCTGTACTTGCTACTTAGTAAACCTAGTGAGTTTTTAACCAGCAGAGGAGGAATATTTAGAAGTGAGGACTTTAGTGGTCTCGCGCTTAAACTGCTTTTACAAAAAAAAATACGAAAGCTTATTTGCAAAACTAAAAGTGTAGAAAGATTAGCTTTTGATTACTGAGGTTATGGTTAGGGTTATGTTTAGGGTTAGGTGTAGTATTATTTAGACACAGGGTTAGGGTTAGGGTTAGAAGTCAGTGGAGGTCCTCACTAGTATATAAGTACAAGGATGTGTGTGTATGTAAGTGTGTGTGTGTGTGGTTGTGTGTGTTTGGGTGTGTGTGTGTGTGGTTGTGTGTGTTTGGGTGTGTGTGTCCACTGGAGGTCTGGGAAGGAACTACTTCCAGGATTAGTGATAATCCACTCCTCATCGACATGTCTGAATTTGTGTGATGTTGCAGCTGATGACGGTTGTATGTGAAATGTGAAATTAAAATGGGGTTTTCAGGTTATTTTTAGTCTCCTATTAATCACCCAGGACAATAAATGTTATTAGGGTCCAACTGCCTTGATTTTTACTACAGCAGAAATTTCTCTCTCTCTCTCACACACACACACACACCGTATGAAAATAAATAGCTGTCTGGCCGTTTATAAGGCAGCCTGAAGGGAGTGGTTTGTGGCAGCTGGTGGTGTAAAGTTCATGTAAAGAGAGGCAGGTGAAGTTTTCCTACACAGGTTTGATGATCAAGTTGCTGCCTCACTCCTCGCCTGGTAACACTGCTCGTCCGCCTCTAAATTAAAGGTGAACTCTGGGACACATACACACTGAATCTACTTCAGGATCAAGAGACAGGGATATAAAGACTTGTGCACAAAACACTACAGAATCAACTAAAGTAGCGTCTAATGATGGAAATGAAACCTGTGTCTGTTAAATATCAGCTGTTGGCATCAGCTGGTGTGATTATGTGATTCCGTGCTTAGCCAGTACCCAGACAGGGCTTTATCTTACCTGCTCAGTCTAATCATGTGAACCTATGCTGAGTCTCTTGTATATATTAAATGGTGAGAACAAAACTTGATAGTGATGTACAGAAGTCTGATCTTCACTTCTCATCCCGTTACTTTTACAGTGTCAGTGTTCAGAGAGCAGATTCCTGTAAGACACAAAGGAACATTGTCCGTTAGAGTAGAGTGACATAAATGAGGAAAAACCAATCAATGTTTATGTATGTCAAGTTTAATATTCATGCTGCTGGCCTGATGTCTTTCCAAATACAGCAGCTGGGCTTTAGTTGAAGCTTTCTGGATGTCTTGGTTAGACCACATCATAACTGCATGGAGAAGCTGACATCATGTCCGGTTATGGGGGAGGTTTTTGGTGCCTGTGAGGACCAGTGTGTTCTCTGAATGATAGGTGTGTCCTGAACCAGAGCGCTATAAGGCTTTGCACGCGAGGCAGCTCGCAAAAGACAAACTTTATGCATTGAAAAGTTCAACCAAAAGACTTGTGTTAAAGGGTTAGGGTTAGGGTTGGTATAGTACTCGTAAGAACTTTCATTCACTTAGAGCAACATGAATGATTCTTCAGCCAGTTTTGCTTGTTCACTGCACTTTGAAAGATTTTTCCCAATGCTTTCCTGATTTTTAAACATAATGTTTACCTCTTGATTAATGTCTACTTTAGTTTACTCAAATTCCTCAGTGCAGCTCCTCCTCTGAACGTGATAAATGTGGTGATGGACAGATTTGTGAATGTGGGTGAAAGTGAGATAGTGTGCAGGCAGTGGAGCTGGAGCTTACAGAGTCCAGTCTGATGGAGAGAAAGAAGTAAAGCTGCCAGAAGCCATTTACTTCACCACGCTTTTCCAATTAATACCCTAGCAGTACGAACATGACACAATACATCCACAAAGATGTACACACTCTCACACACACACACACACCATGTGGTCTCTCAATGGCTGGTGATTAGCAGTTTGTTTTGCATCGCTTCTTTAGTGTCATTTCAGTGTGTTCAACCCTCTTTCCCATTTTTGTCTTTTCTGCAGCATTTCTGCTGCAGCTTGTTCCTTCCGGAATTTTCGACAAGGTCAGGCAATTAAAAGCCAGTGGCAGTGTGGAGCTGCAGCATGACTCACGCTGGAGAGCTTTAATGAGAAAGAGAAATGGAGAGAGGGTGGGGGTTTGGATTGTGCCATGTGTGTGCCATGCGTCAGCTGCAAGAGGATTTGAAGTGTTTGAGTGGTGAAGAACTCATCAGCCTTCACTCTGACCTAAACCTGTGTTAGTTCCAAACTTTTGTGGTGTGGTCAGTCATCATGAGTGAGATTTCTCTCAAACCTACACCTCACTGGTGTTATTTTCTAATGATACGAACCTCTGTGATTCCTCCTGGTGTTAATAGTTGAATGTAAATGTAAAGCAGCAGGTAAAGCACTTGTGACTGTAATATGCAGTGTGATTATCAGCTGTTAGGAGAAGTGATGTTAAAACTGTGTGCTGCTGATTCTGATGTAGGAGCTTGTTGTCGTGCTTCATGCGGAGCTGCTGCTGGACTTTAACATACACACTTTACACGCCACACTCCACCTTCTGTATTCATCATCTACATCACCTACTCACACACTCTCACTGCCTTGTAGCTTTATAAACTTTTACACTCAACCCTTAGAATTTAGTCACTCCAAATAAGTCAGATTGAATAAACTGGAGCATCGACCGTAGCTAAATGGACCAACGGCACTCTCATCTCATTTATGGTGTGATGCTGAAGAACTAATACAGTTATTTTTTTAGAAATCAAAATGTAAAAGTTATAAATTATAGTATTTTTCTGTTTAAATGTGGATGGATTTTAAGCTCCAGCAGCATTAACTCTGTGGATACTCACAGCCTTCCTACATGTGAGTGTGTAGATCTCAGGTCTGGAAAATGAGATTGTGTTGTAATCATTTCCGTGTGCTGCTGCACATGAAGCTTGGTAGCAAGCTGTAAGTTCCATGTAATGCTCGGTTGAGTCGAGAGCCAATGTCCTCTTGTCACCTTAAGACACTCAACCTGCTCATTTATGAGTAAATGCACCTGTTGGAACTCATGCTAATTTCCTGCTTGTTTCCGTGGAGATAGATTAAAGAGCAAGTCCAGACTCTTGTTGCAATGTTGCTGATCTTCACAAACGTACTGACTCACAAAACCCTCAGGAGAAATGCAGATGTATTTGGTAAATGTGATGTATGTGACTGGAATAGACTGTATATAGATTTCCTTCAAGGGGGTGGATCACTATGATGATGATGCAGTGGGTTAGAGACGGACTCCAGATTGGAAGCCGGTTCGGTAATCCCAGACCGTAAAGGTACCACTGAGGTACTATGAGCAAGATACCGTCCACAAGCACTGCTCCCCATGTCAGCTGCCCACTGCTCCTTCACGGATGGCTCAAATGCAGGGCTGACATGAGGTTGTGTTGAGCTGTGTGTTGTGCTGTGTTCACAATGACCACTAATCACTCACTTTGACTTTATCATGATCAGTAAAATGACTGTCAGTGTGAGTTTCATCATCATGAATAAAGCTCAGCTTTGCAAACATTCCATTATCACTAAAATCACCAGGTCAGTGAGAGCTTCAGTGTCTTCACGACAAATTGATTTCATAACATAAAACATTCTGAACTGAATTGTTAGATGAGAGAGAGCGCTGTCAGCGTCATGATGAAAGAACATCAGTTTATCAGACCTAACATTATGAACAAGATGACAGGGTGGCTGAGAGCCTCATCAACATCACATGCATGTTGTGTTTTGCCGTTGCTGCTGGGTAAGTTTTGGAGGCACTGGTGTGCTTGTTGATGAGGAGCTTAAAGGGTTCTATGGCAGACCTCCAGCCACCGGAGGACATCGAGGGGGAACTGTTCAAAATCGAGAGGATTCGCGATGTTCTGGTGCGCAGAGAGTCTGAACTGAGATACATGTGAGTTCTGTCTACACTGCCGTTGATACTAACCATGTTTAATCAGATTCTCTCTGTTTTCATTGGTTTCTGCAAGATGGGTTTAACTCATCACCAGTTCAGGCTGAGTTGTTGTGTGATGCTCACCTCTGGACAAAAAGGTCATGTGTTCAAATCCTACCTCCAGCACTACCACCACTGGGTCCCTGAGCTAGGGTTTTAACCCCATGTTGCTGCAGGGAGACTGTCCTGTAATTAGAACATGGTAGAGATTTCTATTAATAGCCCAAAATATTAATATAATAAAAGCTACTGCACTCAGCCCTACACAAGACATGTTCCAATAAATTTGATCAGGAGGGTGTCTACTGAATACTGTGGAATCATTTGAACTATTCGCCTTGTCTTTACCAAACCCTGCTCATCAGCAGTTACCAGCAAACTACCATCATAAACTTTGCACACTGCCCGCAATCCTCAACTAAAGTACACCGATGCTTAATGACATTTGTTGTTCCTCACACATTCTGAGAGTCTTGTAGTGACGGATGTGGTGCAGTGGAGAGCAGGAGAATAAATCCACAGCAGCAGCAGCTCACAACTATAAGTGACTTCATGGAGTGGAGCTGAAAGAGGAAAACAGGTTTTCATGAGCTGTGAAAGTACTGCAGAGCTTGACGGGAAGTAAAAGAAAGAGAACAAGAGAAAAGAGTGGAGGAGAGAGAGAGAGAGAGAGCTCCTCAAACTCATGCTGACCTGTAGTGGTGCGGCGGCCAGAGAACAGAGCTGTGTACACTGCAAAAAATCAGTGTCAGAAAAATAAAAGGATAATAAGACAAAAAGTCCTAGAATCACAAAATTATCTGCCAATATATAGTAGAGAAAATTTATCTTGTAAAAATCTCCCAAACAGAAAAAAAATCTGCTCATGTTTTTAGTTTCTTAATATTCTAAAACACAAGCAAAGTTGTTAGCGAAGTTTTAGCTCGTGAGTGGGAGCATGAGAACCTTTCCTCGCTTCTTCTTAATAAATTTTATTTCATTTGAAGACGTTTATAATCAGCAATATTTTTCTTTTAATAAGATACTAGCTAATGGCTCTTCAAATTAGATTATTTATCTTCACACATATAAAGTCTAGCTTCGTCAGTTATTCTTAAAATTAAAAACAAGATGTATATTTTTTAAGATTTTTCTGGCTTGTTAAGATTTCATTTTCGCAGGTAGAGTGTGGTGTGTGTGGTACTGGAAGATGACACGGCTACATCTGCAATCTCTCTCTCTCTCCAGTTATTTTGTGCTAACGTTTGTGATGGAAACAGCAAGATCAAGCAGCCAGGAAGGCGTCAGCAGCTCACAGCAGATTTATTTCACTTATCACACTACGTGTGTGTGTGTGTGGAACATGGTTGGTCACTAGTTCTAGTTGTTCTGGTATTGAAAGTGAAGTAGTGAACTGACATGTTGTAACCCTCTACACGACATGTTGGACTCTATATATGAGGGTTAGTTCCTCCCATCACTTCATCCTGCACACAACACACACACACATCACCATCATCATCATCAGAAATGCTAGTGATGATTTGTTTGGAGATGATGTGATTCTCTGTGTGTTTATCTCTACTAAAATGAATATAGATCTGACAGTGTGAGATCAGCACATCAGAGCAGCTTCATGTAGGACTTTTCACAAGACGCAGTATCTCAGCAGGGTTACACACATACTTACACACAGACACACACACACACACTTACACACTGTAAAAATGTTGGAGACGTCTCCTGCTCTGCTGTTTTCCTGATTCTCTTCTTCCATCATGATGGTGATATGCTGACACGCCTGGCTGACTCAACTGTTTTAGGAAAAACGCTACTGTTTTACTGTAAAATCCCTCGTGCTGGAGCTGAGAGCCAACTAACGGCTGCTGTTCCCTTTCACTACAGACTGCAGGTGATTATGGAATTACACTGAGCGAGTTGTTGATTTTGATGAGAATCTCGTCACAGCTGCTGTCTTTCCTGTGTGTCTGTGTTGTGCTGTGTCATCAGGATGGACGATGTTCAGCTTTGTAAAGAAATTACCAGACTTAAAAAGGAGCTGCAGAAGCTGGTGTCACGTCCTGGTAAGAAGCAGAAGCAACTCACACATCACACCACAGTCCAGCAGAGTGTTTAGTGGAACAGCTGGACGCACTCTCTTATTAGTGTCAGTCACACACACGGCGGAGGCACCAGGCAGAAGTAAACTCAAGGAACAAAGCTGTTGTTTCCAATTTCTCAACACAGAATTAATATAAAAATATAATAATAATATAAAAAAATAGAATTAAATTTTTTTAAAAAATTTATATGACAAACATGACATTTACATCTTCATCTTCATCACAAGTTAAACTGATACAAACATCACCTCACTGCCAGCCTTTACATTACGTCCTGTCAAGATTCAGTGTAATTCTGTTTGTCATTGTGGCAGTAAAATACCAGATTTTTGAAACACATTACCAAAACACTGGGCATACAACCTCCCTTATTCCATAATTTCATAAGCAGTAATGCCTTCATCCCCAAAACACACCCTCTCAGGGCCGTAGTGTGAAGATGAGTAAACATCTGGTACAGTACAGCAGCACTCTGTAAGTCACACGTGATGCTGAGATGAGTAGTGAACGTGAGGAAAACATTACAAGAGAATTTCTGAAGAATTATTCATGTCTCCACCAGAGCACAGAGACTCACGCTGGACTCAGCAGCTGGACTGAACATTAATCCTGTGTGAAATGAAGGGCTGACAAAATTTCTCCTTCGTGTAGATAAGGAGAAGTCGTAGTGAGGACCGAACAGGGAGGATCAGCTCCCAAAAGAGATCCACGTTGCGGAAAACGCGAGATCTCTTGGTGGACGATGGAGTTCGAACGGCTCAGGTGGAGTTTATAATAAAAACAAAACTTTATTCCGGTAAAACAAACATGACGCACCCCGTCTGCTCTCAGCTGCTGCTACCAACGTCCAGCAGCTTCAGCGTGAATGACCTGGAGACGGATCCACAACCTTCACATTCAACTACACACACACACACACACCTTCCTGCCTACACACACACACACACACACACCTCATTAGAGGGGTGAGGAGCGGCGTGGTGCTGTGTGTGATCACGTCAGCGTGCTGGAGAAGTTAAGTGAGTAGTTTGTAGAAGGTAGTTTAACAAAACAGTTAATTTTAATAATGAGGTGAATTTGCTGTTTTCTGGTTATTTGAGAGTACATTAGACAGATGATGAGACGGTGATGTGAAGAACAGATAAAAAGGCTTTCTGTAACTCAGATTGCTGTGGTCAGACGGGAGAAACCGGAAATGACAAAGTATAAAGGTATTTTATTTTTCAGTGTCATTTCTGGAACATGATATTTAAGCAGCAGGTTAAAAGCGAATTTAACTTGAAAATGTGTATGTGGTGTTTTCCAGTCGCATTACCACTCAGACATAAACACGTGTGTACAGCCAATGTGTCCTGCTGAACTTTTAATTCTGCTTTTACGCAGAGAGAAGGAGGAAGATAAGGAGATGGCTGAGTTCTTACGGGAGAAATTCCCCTCCTGCTCCAACAAGAAACGTGAGACTGTGTGCTTTGTTCAAATCTCCTGTACCGATTTCCTGCCTCTTCCACCTGCCACTCAGCCACAAACTCACAACTTACCTACAGAAACATCTAGAAAACCCTTCACAATCGACTCACCAGTTCTCAATCTATTTCACACCACAGCTCAGAACACAGCTTCTGTTTCAAACTGTTTCAAATGCTGTATTATTTCAAATCCTGCAAATTTACTGATACTAAACACTACTAGACCTGAGGTTTTATGTTCTAACACAAGATGTGTACCATGACCTGCTGTAACAGATGGTGATGACGAGTACCTCTTCACTTTATTTCCAGTTTCAGGACAGCAGGATGACGCCTCGCTCTCAGCAGACCTCGCTCAATATCTCACTAAAACCGACTCAGTCTTTTGCTCAAAAGAATGCTGCGGTTTCACCTGCTCCATCATGTAGAGGAAAACGGGCGGGTAGAGAGTGGCATATAGAGATGGAGAGTGTTCATGACTAAAACATCACAGATGGAAAACATTGTTTATGTCAGGTCTAAGAGCTAAAATATATATTTTTTCTTTTCTATGCTACTGAAAACCAGGCCTTGTACTTTGTGCATATGGATGTGCATTTTGCCTAAAATATTTTTTTAATCCACAACTTACCAGACATGCAACTTAGTGTAATGAAGCAGTAGATGTGGCTGTATTTGTGTTTTTACATCGTTTTGCAGGCCGGACTTGAGCCGATCTGAGTACAGGACTTTAAAAAACTTATATTTTTAACTAATATTATTAAAAGTGCCAGTGTAACACGTGGGGTGTGCTGCTTACAGTTCCTCTTCATTCACACCATTTCAGCACAGTTAGTGAGATGAAGAGAGAGCTGTGGAACAGAGGAGAGAACTGATTACGGCAGCCACCCAGGAGCAGTGCTTGGGAACGGTACCTTTGCTCATGACAACACCATAGTGGTACCTTTACTGGTCTGCTATTCGAGCTGGCAACCTTCCGATCACGGGGTGAACACCCAACTGCTCACTGTTCGGTCTGATCATAAAATGTCAGTTACGTCTAAGGCTATAAAATAAAACCAAAATAATTTGCTCTTCATACATTGTAGAAAAGCCAAACACTACTGCAGAATAACATTTATGAATTAATATTTGTGCTTTACAAGTGGAGATGCAGATATTTACTGTGCTACAAAATAATTTAAGTGCATTCTGTTGTAAACAAAGAGGAGAGAGTGTGTTCAGTGTGTTTTATCTCTGTGGTTTGTAGCGTGATGGTTACTGTTTCCTCGAAATAAAGCAGCATTTTTTAGAAATTGGAGACTTGGTCAGACAGCATTTATTCTCATATCAAACTTCAAACAGAACAACATGCGGTTGACCAGAAGGACACTTTGAGGTTCATTCTGCAGGTCATCGTGATTACTTACCTGGTGGAGGAGGCGGGAGTGTGAAGTGAGGCAATCAGTGCTTCTGGTAATTGACGAACTCCTACAGCAGCAGGTGATAATGTCGAAGTCGTTATCCCGAAGGTAATCAGGACCAGCGGCCAGATGTGCTTGGTGCTTCCTGCTGAGTCACGCTGAGCATCTGAGCTCCAGATTGACACATGGAGGTGTGGAGAAATCTGATTTACCCTAAAAATGTAGTGCAATTAATAACCACTGATGTTTTAATATATTTATGTAGCTTTTTTTATTTGAAACAATTACTCAGTCATTTGGAAAATATCCCTTTATAATTACAATGTGTGGTGAAGTATAGCCAGGTTTTGTACATAATTAAAGTAGAACAGGTTCACCCTTTCCTGCATGACTTATAAACCACTGAATCAAAACTAATGCCAGTTGTTTACTCAAGAAAACGTTAAATTAATGAAAGACCCTGAATAGATAAACTTCACAGCTGTGCTAAAGCTGACGCAGGTGACCCAAGGCAAAGCTTTTTGACACATAATCATTCCAACAAGCAAGCCTGAGGCTACGGTTGTGTGGCAAACAAAAACTCCCTCTAGTAGGAAGAAAGCTTGAGAGGAACCAAGAGTCGGAAGTGGACCCCATCCCCATAGGGTTAGGATTAGTGTTTAAAATGTAGGGATTAGGGTCTGGGATTCAGGTTCAGGGTTTAGAGGGATGTCAGCATGTCTCTATGGGAGAGACTCAGCTGAGGGATATGGATATGGGAGGAGCTGTGGAGAAATGCAACAGCCTCAAGGACACACACCAAACAACATCTGACACGTCACACCATCCACAGCTGTTACCTAGCAACGCATCCCAGAAATGCAATGTGGTTTCGTGACTCATAGTGAGGAAAACTGTGGCAGGAGTCAGATTCCATCAAGTGTGATGCTGATGTGACTACCCTGCAGCTGCTAAACTGCTCAACTAAAAGATATATACGGAGCAAACCATTAAGTTAAACTTCACCCTAACTTCACCCCAAAAGTTCAATTTTATGCTGATCATCATTAAACAAGCTGCTCTGTCTGGAGAAACATTGTCCACAATGTTCATATAGTCATCAGAAAGTGGTTAGAAGAGAATCTTGTTCACGTTTGACACAGACTTACCCTTCTGAGGCTAAATTATTTTTCATTAATCTCACAGTGATGACGCAAAGCCTGTGACATTTCAGTTGATGTGCTGACCACAATATCATCAGATAGAAATCCTGCCAGCAGTGCAGCGCTGAAAAGCAAGAATATACCTCCTCTGTCTTTACCCGTAGACTCTTGAACTGATATTATGATCTAGCCATGCTTTTAATAAAATGTTTTATAATCAGTACCAGGTCTTGTGCAGGAATGGTTAAAATGAAGTTTTATGGCATTTTAAAACATTTGAGTCACTGAACCATTAAAATAAGTCATTGTAACTTCTCCACAGCCTCACAGCACAAAAATTGACTGTTACATCAGTAATGCTTGAATCATGTATTTGTTGAACTCGCTCTCCCAAAGAGACCAATTAGTGATAACAGGAAATATCATTGCAACAGAAGCAGATTCACTGCTGCCAAATATTATAAGTTCCTGATCAAAAGTCCTGTGTGTGTCTCCTCTAAGCTGCCTATGTTGGTGTTTTTAATGATGGTGGTTTGGTGGGCTTGGGTAGAACACTCACATTTGGGACACAAAGAGGCTATGGTTTGAATCTGACCTCAGCATAACCAACATTGTGAGTGATTATTTGTCATTGTGAACACAGCACAGCACACTGATAATCTAAATGACACTCAAGATTAACCCATCCGCTATATAGTAAGGCTAATACGCCAGATAGTGCTTAGATGGTACTTGCTCACAGGAGAGCAAATTTCAGTGGTAACTTTACCAGCCCTGATTCAACCTGCACTTTCATTCACGGGCTAACACCCTACCTTATGCCAATTAACTGCCCTATTGGTCCCTGAGCAAGACCTCTAACCCAAGTGCATAGAAGATGTTACTGTCTCAAGAACCAATTACTAGAGCCACACGAGAAGTTTCTGGTTACAGCACAGGTGCGTGTTTCGCTAAGACAGAAAAAGATCCAGAACCATTTCAACAACACAAAAGACTCTCGCAGTTAAAGGCAGGGCATCCAGGCTGTCACTCAGTACAAGCCAGCACCAAGCAGCTGTGAAGGGAACACTACATCTCCTGAGGAACTGAACGTTCTATAACGGTATGATGCACTGAACAACATTACTACATGACTTAAAGCCATGCTTCCTCTTATTTTCGACCAGACTGATTTCTGCCTGCAGCTGACGGAGAGAATCCTTGCCAAGGTCAACCCACGGTGCTGCTGGTCCAGACAACATTCCAGGTCGTGCTGAGAGGATCATATTGATCAGCTGGGTCGAGGTCTTTACAGACATTCAACACATCACTGGCGCCAGATGATCGCCCCTGCTGCTTCAAGTCCACCACCATCATCCCAGTGCCAAAGAAATTCGCGGCTTCTGCCTGAATGACTACCGCCCACTGCTCTGACCCCATCACCATGAAGCGCTCACGGTTACGGCATGGGTGAAAGCAACCTCCACTCACTTTCGACCCCTTCTGTGCTTGCTTCATTATCGCGATCAACAGGTCAACTGAGGACGCGATATACTCTGCACTTCACCTTTCCTCTCACTTGGACACAGACTTATGTTAGATTGTTGTTCACAGACTTTAGTTCAGCATTCAACACCATCATCCCCCAAAGACTGTGTGTGAAACTGAGCAAGCTGACTGAGCACCCACCTGTAACTGATTCTGGATTTGCTGGAGAGGCCTCAGTCCGTCTGAATCGGTGACCATGTTTCCAGCACCATCAGGCTGACCACCGGAGCTCCTCAGGGCTGCGTTCTCAGCCCACTTTTGTTCACACTTCCTGACTCACGACTGCACCGCCTTTGCACAGCTCAAACCACATCATCACCCGGCCATGCATTACCTATTCTGCAGGGGGCTCATCAGCAACAACGATGAGCGCCTGGGTGAGCAGAGATGAGGTTCAGCAGCTGGCTGCCTGGTGCAGGAGAACAACCTGTTGCTGAATGTGGACAAAAACCAAGGAAATGATCGCCGACTTCAGGAGAACTCAGCCCACCCACACACCACTCAGCATCCACGCATTCCATTTGTTGAGACTGTAAAGAACACCAAGTTCCTGGGACTTCACATCTCAGATGACCTCACCCGGACCACCAACACCACCTCCATCACCAAGAAGGCCCAGCAGCGTCTCCACCTCCCGGAGACTGCTGGAAGCCTCTCCCACCCTCACCGTGGCAGGTTTCACAGGGCACCTGAGAGAGTACCTGACCAGCTGCATCTCCGCCTGGTTCGTAACAGCACTGTTGCCGTATAACAGGCGGTCGTATGATTGTCAGCGAGCTGGCAACATCATCATCGGTGCGTTCTCTCCCACCACCAGACATCTTACAAACACTGCATCAGGAGGGCCTCTGCATCAGGAAAGCCTCGACTTCGACATCCTTCACATTAGACTTCTTGACACTCTCCCATTCCGGCAGATGCTATCGAAAGATCAGGGACTCTAACCACCAGAATGTGTGATAGTTTCACGCTTTTCATCAGACTCTAAACGCATCTTCCTGCCTCACACTTCCCCACACACCCCGACTGTGAACTAACTGGACTTGCTGCACCTTCTTAAAGCCACATCACCGTCATGTGATGCACATGCTGCTAGACCATCTCATTCCAGTTAAAATGACACTGCTCCAGAAAGATGTAATTCCTCCAAATGACTAACAGTTACTACAACACCGTTGCAATACTTTGCACTGTTGCTACTTATTTGCACACAACCATTGAACATTGAATGTATAC
>JAVGVS010000131.1:1187862-1206784 GCA_032718565.1 Distichodus sexfasciatus
CCTTTTAATATTAACACGAACGGCTTCTTTCATTTCCATACTTTACTTGTTAATAAATGCAATTATTAAATATGTGGTTACACAGGTATTAACATTCCCTATGGTAACGTCATGTTAATTACTTCTGACGTTGTGCTGTGTTTTCAGACCTCGAGATGCAGTCAGAGCGATAAGGAAGAGGATTGTGGGTAATAAGGATTTTAGAGAGGTCATGCTGGCTCTGACTGTGAGTAGCGCTGTGTATCATTATAACCCTGAACACGCCTCTGAGCTGGACATCAACTAAAACACCTCTTACTTCTGCATTGTTTTTGACAGTGGTGTTATTTAATCCTCAGGTTCTGGAAGCCTGCGTCAAAAACTGTGGCCATCGCTTTCATCTGCTGGTGTCCACCAGGGAGTTTGTAGAAGGAGTGCTGGTTCGAGCAATTTTACCTAAAAATGACCCTCCTTTAGCTGTTCACGACAGAGTGTTGAGCATCATACAGGTAATGTCAGTCAAACTGGTTTGAACAGCAGCAGTGTTTCTGCACAGAAAGGTCACAGTGTGTTGACTTTACGTTTATTGTTTCTGGTGTTGTGCGGTTAGTCAGACAAAGCACAGGGTGTGTGTGTGGGTGTGGGTGTGTGTCTTCCTCTCTCTCCTCCAACTCTCCTTCCTTCTCTGTCTCTCTCCAGGCCTGGGCCGATGCGTTCCGCAGCTCTCCGGATCTGACCGGTGTGGTGTTTGTGTATGAAGACTTGAGGAGGAAAGGACTGGAATTCCCGATGATGGAAGTGGACTGCTGTTCCCCAATACACACTCCCAACAAGGTGTACAAGATCACTCACGAAAGCATAGTCAACGTTATTAAGCTAGAAATAAAGAATCTTGAACCCTTTTAATGATGTTCCTCTAATCTCATCAGCCTTTTATCAATACCTCTATAAATCAAGCTGCAGAGATTTCAGAGAGAAAACCTCATGAGCAGGAAGTAGTTGAGTACAGAATCGTGCTAGCAGCAGGTTCGTACTCATGAACAGGTTCAGATGAAAAACCCAAATTATTAACAGTGAAGTAGGTAATAAAAGGCAGGTGAGAGAGAAGACAACACACATGGTCCAAAATACAGCAGTTAGACCTGCTCACAACAAGAACAACAGGAGCAGCTCAGAGACCAGTTCATCTTCATCAGAATGTTCTTTAATACACTGTGAAGTGGAAATGTCACAGTCTGGTGCAATAAAGGACTGCAGTGCTTCTAGTGGTGTGGTGATGGAACTGCATGGGGACTGCAGTTTTTAGCTCTATACAGTAGGTTTAAATATTTGTTTTTGCAAACTTTATTGGACACAAAGGTAATACAAGTCAAACAACAGCACTGCCTAGCTGTTTCAGGTTTGATGTGAACCTTTTTTTATTAGTCTTTATGAAATGACATAACTCGTCATAACTTTGTTTTTTCCATTAGCGTGTTCCAGATCAGGTGTCTCCAGGAACAGTAAAGTTGCCGTCCTCACCTGTCAAACATCCAGAGCAGACACCACACCGCAATGCACAGGGTTCCATCACGTTATCACCCAACCAGGTAAACCTGCACACTGACACCAGGACACTGCCTTCTTTGTGCATGTTCTTAATAGTTTATCACTTGGGTTTATGTTTGACCACATTGTTGGTGTGTGTGCAGGTGAAGAAGCTGAGAGCCGACTTGGAGGTGGTGCGTGGTAACCTGAGAGTAATGTCTGATATCATGACTCAGATGGAATGTGGAAACATTAAACAGTCTGATGCAGAGCAGCTGAGGGTGAGAGTTCACACATTCACTCAGTGAGGGGCTGAAAATACAACACAAAGCAGTGTAAAAACACACCAGGCCAGGATTCCTGGAGCACATTTATATTCTTAAACAGATATTCAAACCGTGTGTGTGTGTGTGTGTGTGTGAGAGCAGCAGCTGTACTCGGCGTGTAAAGTGAGGCAGGAACGAGTGCTGCAGCTGATCCCCAGAGTGAGTGAGGAGAAGCTGGTGGAACATCTTCTGATCACCAACGATCACATCAACTCTACCTTCACGCAGTACCACAGGTCTCACACAATGATGCAGATTAGCTTTAATTTGAGCTCGATCAAGGATTAAACAATTTATTATCAGTGTAATTTCATGTATAAACTCATCAGTCATAACATTCAGGTTCATATGATGGAACCTCTGCCTCCAACATATCACCTTGTACTATACTGTAATTATTTCGGACGAGCAGATCGTAGTGATAACTTCCTGTAGGTGTTTGCAGGTGTCATATGGTCCCCAAGTGCATTTACATCTTCACCTGCTTCTGGTGTTATCACTCGTGCTGCAGACTGACTTCTTCTTTCTTTATAGTTTTGAAAGATTCCTCAAGAGCCAGGCCAGTGAAGAATCTGTAAGGACTTGAGTTCAGTGTGATTTAAATATCTCTTTACATTAATCAGTATGTGTGAGTGTATTTTGTTCTCTTTGAACAGTGTCCCACCTACGCTGACCTTATTGACCTCGGTCCCGCCCCCGAACCACACCAAATTCCTCCCACACACCTGCCTGTCAATCAAACACTTGGCTCACTGACCAGTCAGATGGAGGCTTTAAGTGCGTATTAAGCTCTGCCTTTACCTTTACGTGAACTCACATCAGCTGCTCTTGTGTTTAACTCCTCAATTTTACATCACCTCAGGCACGAGGCAGGACGGCCCTCGCACCCTCAGCACACCACAAAACAGGTAGAGTCCAGTCCCGGCTTAATGAAAATCACCACACGACACAATAATGATGAGTGTAATAACGTGTTGTGTGCAGGGAGAGAGCAGAGAGCCGGTCGGTGCTGGAGGAACTTGCTGCAGCACACGCACACACACACGACTCCACAGCGGTGAGTTACTGTACAGTTCACATTAATAAAGACAGTGTTAGAAAATAAGCTACTGATATATTAGACACTGTGTGTGCTACACTTGTGTTTATGCTGCAGTGAGTGAGTGTGAATGTGTCCTGCAGTGAGTGAGTGTGTGCAGCAGAGTGAGTGTGTGCTGCAGTGTGTCAGTGTGTGTGAGGATCAGGTTGTCTCTCCTACAGAGCTGTGTGTGTTCCAGCGTCGTATAGTTTGGTGGTCAGCGTCTCTGTGTATGTGACTCATGTAAGATTACTATGTGTGTGTGAAGGATGAGCGTGCAGACTCCGCCCCCCTCGGCTCCTCCCCTCAGTTCCATTGGATGGTGGAAAAGGAAATGGTGGGTTTGATTGGATGAGAGTCAGGACGATGCTCCTCCTCCTCATATGTCTTCTCCAGTGTAGTTCACATCTGGGCTTCACAAGCTTTTACACTCAAACCTGAATGTTGGTGCTGGAAACTCTGCATGTGTGTGTGTTGAATATTTGTGTCGAGCGTGTGTGTGTGTTGAGTGTGTGTGTGTGTTGAGCGTGTGTGTGTGTTGAGCGTGTGTGTGTGTTGAGTGTGTATGTGTTGAGCGTGTGTGTTGAGCGTGTATGTGTGTTGAGTGTGTGTTGAGCATGTGTGTCGAGCATGTGTTGAGCGTGTGTGTTGAGTGTGTGTGTTGAGTGTGTGTCGAGCATATGTCGAGCGTGTGTGTTGAGCGTGTGTGTCGAGCATGTGTGTGTTGAGCGTGTGTGTTAAGCGCGTGTGTGTTGAGCGTGTGTGTGTGTTGAGTGTGTGGTGTGTGTTGAGTGTGTGTTGAGCGTGTGTGTGTGTTGAGTGTGTGGTGTGTGTTGAGTGTGTGTTGAGCGTGTGTGTTGAGCATGTGTGTGTTGAGCGTGTGTGTTGAGCGTGTGTGTGTTGAGTGTGTGTTGAGCGTGTGTGTTGAGTGTGTGTTGAGTGTGTGTTGAGCGTGTGTGTGTTGAGCGTGTGTGTGTTGAGCGTGTGTTGAGCGTGTGTGTTGAGTGTGTGTTGAGCGTGTGTGTGTTGAGCGTGTGTGTGTTGAGCGTGTGTGTTGAGCGTGTGTGTGTTGAGTGTGTGTGTGTTGAGCGTGTGTGTTGAGCGTGTGTGTGTTGAGCGTGTGTGTGTTGAGTGTGTGTGTGTTGAGCGTGTGTGTGTTGAGTGTGTTGAGGTGTCAGTGGTGTTCTTCTCTCTTGCGCCTGCATGTGTTGTGGTTATGTCCTGCTGTCTCTCCACTGTCTGCTGGATTTCACTGTGTAAACTAAAACTAAAACCCTGTCAGACAGAGCTGGTCGATAAAAGTCATTTCTGACACAGTGATTTTTTCATAAGGATATGCTAAATATCTGATAAAAGAGTGAAAGTGTATGTATCAGATGAGTAGGTGTAACGTTGTAAAGACACGTTTCTGCTGTTTAATCATCCCTCTAATCAGCAGTTTGCAGGCGTTTGCTGTGTAAAGTCTACTCTAAAGTTGTGAAGTCAGTCTCGACCGTTAGCCAGTGCTGTGGTAAAGCCTCTCACGTCTCTTATGAATCTGCAGGTTAATGTTCGTTTATGATATAGAAGGTAATTTAGGAAGTCGGTATAAACTGCTTTAAAATTAGTATGATGATAAACACGGAGATCGATCTGAAAAACATCATGATAATATACTTGAAGGTGTGGTCCAGCTCTACTGACGTACATCGCAGTGCACTCTGGGAGTCTGGATTTTTCTGCAGCTCTTTTGTGTTGTGTTGTGTACTGTAGTGTGTTCACAATGACAATCACTTACTTTCACTTTCACTCCACTTGAGACTGTGCTGTTTCTACATCATCATCATCTCTACCCCGGCTCATATCTCGCTCGTCTCACCTCCTTCCTCAGATTCCTCTTAATCAGAGCGGAGTGATGGACGATATAGAGCGATGGCTTGACGTAGATGAAGTGAGTAGAAATTACACTCCCAGTTATTAGAAGTGAACATGTCAACACAGTGCTATAACAAAATAACACAGTACAAGAGCCTGCATTTACACTGTACAGCATCACTCTTTACCAAGACTACTTTTAATCTGTATTAGGAGTACAGCAGTGTTCTGCTTTTATGTGTCTGTGTGAAGGTCACGTTCTCTGTATTGTGTTGTGGAGTTTCTGGCAGAATAATTACAGATGTTTCCTCTGTAACTTTAGTAGCTTATAATTATGCAAAGTTCAGCAAATGTGAATCTACACATATTGCAACTTCAGCTTTCCAAATGAACAAACTGTCCCAGGAATTGTACCAAACGGAAATGAGGAAAAGATAACGGTAGGGTGTTCGCCCCGTGATCAGAAGGTCGCAGGTTCAAATCCAGGACCGATAAAGTTACCACTGAGGTACTCATGAGCAAGGTACCGTCCCCAAGCACTGCTCCCCGGGCACTTGTTAGCTGCCCACTGCTCCTTCACGGATGGGTTAAATGCAGAGGTCACATTTCGTTGTGGTGCACTGTGTTCACAATGACAAATAATCACTCACTTTCATTATATTCATGTTGCTCTTCTGCTTGTTTTCTTGCTGCAGGATGACAACTCTGAAGGTGTCACTAGTGAAGGTAACTCTCTCACTCCTCTCTCCCCTCTTCAGTTCACTTTTACATGAGTTGAATAAAGTGATTTAGCAGTTGTTTTTCACTAAAATGTATCTTTGTAATATTTAATTATTATTGGAGAATTGTCTTGTAGATTACAGTTTAGACAAAGTTGCGTATTCGCAGCATTTTCCTACTGCTCTTTCTGGTTGTCTTCTCTGCAGAGTTTGATAGATTTTTGGCAGAAAGAGCGAGAGCAGCAGAGCGACTTCCGTCTGTGAAATCCTCGTCTGACAATCCCGAGCACTCACTGTAGAGAGAAGAGACGTGTGGGGTGATGGTGGTGGTTTTGTGGTTAAGATATTGGCCTCTGGACCAAGACGTTGTGGGTTCAAATCCTACCTCCAGCACTACCATCCCTGGACCCCTGAACAAGACCCTCAACCCCAAGTTACTGCAGAGAGACTGTGCTGTAATTAGGAAAAAGGAAGTTGCACTGGATAAGATGTAAATGCGTCACACTGCAGCAATGTCCCCTAAAACGCTTACTGGTTATTAGTGCTTACTGTGAGGGGATTCCTGGTTTTAGTGTGAAATTTTGCACGGCAGCAAAACCACTGCTCACACAGATCTGTGGTAGTGAATATTTATGTACAACTATCTGAACATTGTAAGTACAAACTTTTTAAAGTTAAATCTTTAGATTTTTTTAACAGTAGTGTAGACTTTTCTTGTGGTGAAGAAAATTGTGAAATCCTAGGGTTTCTTATACGGTATTAAGTGAGGGTAAGTTTCTTTTAGTTTTTTTTAATATAGGAAATATAAGAATATATATAACAGAATAAAATCACTTTACAATGGAATGATGCTAAATAACAGGAATTAAAATGCTCAGTTGATCTGGATTTTACTCACAATACTGATTGCACCTCACCACTGTTATCTATCTCTTCTGAAACAGACACATTTATAAAATAGTATCGACGAGAATTGGCAGAGAAAGCTCATATTCTGACACACAAGCTTCAGCACAGCTGGCAGTAGTGTAGGAAACATCTGCTTTGTCCTATGATACTTTTCTGTATTAAAATTTCTGCCAATGTCCACTGTTCATGTTTATCAGTGTTATATATTCTCTCTCTTTCTCTTTCACGCTCATCAATCTCAATTCCACAATCATTTTTAGCAACATTTGTCATTAATACTTTAGTGAACCCTTAAGAGGGTTTTTTAAAGTAATTATTCATAGCTCATCTGATTTTAAAAATCGAATGAAAGTAAAATAAAACATTGAATCGGTGCTGTATTGCAATGTAATTGATTTTCTAATTTAATACTAATTTGACATTTTTCTTGATCAAGTCCTATTACTTAACTTTTCTGTCTATTTTTGTGAGGAGTGCAGACATATTTTTGGTTAACGGATTTGAACATGTCAGTGTACTGTTTACTGGCTCATTTAAGGCTTAATGTTAAAATAATTTTACACTAGTGTGTCAGTAGAAATCTGCTGAGCAGTCTTACTACAGTATTCTTAGTAATCCAACAGGGGCGCTGTCATTAATTAATAATATTCATGCGAAAATATTCAGTTACAACACATTCATTTAGATATTCACATCACTTTATGGATACAGCATAATGCACATTAACCCGAGCATGGAAGATTAGTATGCATACTCAAAATGTAGAAACACAAATACTACAAAACTAACACAGGCCAGATATACCGATTATCTAAACTAGAGGTCGCACAGATTACACGAATAATCTATAAATGTACCATGTAATTACTATCCTATGAAAATATGAAATCGAAAACGATTACTATTAAACTACACTGATCGCTAAAAGTAAATTATTAAACGGTGGTGTTGTAGCGAGTAATACGAGGTAACGGTACAGTGGTAAAAGGTGGGACTTGTCACGTCATGGCTGATGGAAATGGTCAGTTGTGTAATCGTAACCTTTGACGGTTTTATACTAAAAAGAAATAAAAAGTGAGTGGTTGCTAGGCAGCAGTGGGACGAGCAGTAGGTCGGAACTAAAGTGGCGGTGTTACACTGAAACTCTCCCCCGCGATGGGAAGCGCGCGTTCCGCAGGACGGAGTTTTGTGACGCGGAGCTGCGACTCGCCATTAATCAGCTCCATCTGGAGGATAAAGCCGCTTTTATTACACTTAATCCCGCTGTTAACGCTCTCGCTGCGCACTGCGGACCCTGTTTTATAGAATCTTTCAGGGTTTGTTTTGCTCGCCGTTAGCAGCTGGCTAAAGCTCGGACTTCCGGTCGTGGTGACGCCGCCGCTGCGCTCCGCTCGGCCCGGTTACATGCCGCAACAGCAGCGGGAGCAGTAAGGGAGTTGTGGCGCTGATCGGCGCGGAAACATGTCGAGCTCGTCGCTGGAGAAGGAGCAGCAGGAGCGGCTGCGGGAGGCGAGCGCGCTGGGGGACCTGGAGGAGGTGCGGGCGCTGCTGGAGAGCGGAGTCAGTCCCAACGCGCAGAACGAGATCAACGGCTGGTGCGTAGCGGGGCTTTTAGCACATAAACACAAACCCCACATACAATAACCAGCTCATAACCCCGACATAGAGCCCCCTGACACCCGCCACCCTCCGAACTGCTCTCCGCGGTTAAAACGCAGTGTCCGTGGCGTCAGTACACTGATCAACAAGCTCATAGAATCCATCCAAAATGGAAACATCCTTTACACGTCATACGTCCTGCAACCTCACTTTATACTGAACAGGAGGACAGTTTTCACTGAAATGCCTGAATGAGCTCGGAAATAAAAATGACAAACCATATTTTGGTTGCTTTTGTGATTTCATATGACGGGAAGTGTTGTATCCATGTATGTAGTTTCTTCCTTGAGCAACATATTTCTTGTTATTAGTTGAATAATGGTCAACGCTTGTCACCATTTGAAATATCAGCACTTGAACCACAACGCCGACTTTAGACCAGGCAGCAGATGCAGGTTTTTCTTATCCAATTACGCTGCAAACTCCGTAACTCTTCTGTGTTTTATCCAGGACGTGTCTGCACTGGGCATGCAAGAGAAACCACAAGCACATAGTGGCTTATCTCCTAAACTCTGGCGCTGATAAAGACATCCTCACTGCAAAAGGAGAATTAGCCGTTCAGCTGACCTCTAAACCCGAGATTAGAAGACTGCTTGGAGGTACGTCTTATCGTTTGCAGTTTTCTTCTCGTCTAAATGTAGCAGGTGACAGTATCTGCAGTTGTTTTTCCAGTTTGTTGTCTTTCAGCTGTGTTTTTTTTTTGTGTTTTTATGTGCAGTGGAGGAGACGGAGCTTCCAGAGGTGAAGGAACCAGAGCTGCCAATCATCCCAAATTATCTGTCCAGTCCCCAGTTCCTCTACTGCAAGACGGACAAGGACGACCCGCCCGTCGCTCCACACGTCACCCACAACGGCAGCGGTGAGCTCCCTGAGGTGCTGGACTCGGAGCCGGCTGCGCTTTCGGCCTCACAACAGCAGCGCAATATGTCACCCCATGGCCTGCACCCCGAGCGCCAGGCACAATGCTGCATTCCTGCGCCAGAGCACAACGGGCCGCTGGGGACGGAGCAAACTCCCGAACCTCACCATGCCGAATACACTCACAGCCCCGCGCTCGCCCACAACGGCCCCACCCTCGCCCACAACGGCCCCACCCTCGCCCACAACGGCCCCGCTTGCCCCAGCACACCCTCACCCGGCCGCTCGGCCGTGTCCAACCCCGGCGTGGCGAGGCAGCAGTCTCTCACCCAGCAGCTGGGCTGTGCTCAGGCAGGAGGCTCCATGACCGCGTTCCAGCCCTTCTTCTTCACCAGCACCTTCCCCGTCAACGTCCAGGGTACGACACAGGCTTTATTGTCATACTGATGTACATCACACTCACAACATCTCAGTCATATTGATGAATGTCTCATGATAAAATGGTTTGCATCAATTAATGTTGAGAATTATTGCTCAGTTTAAATGAGCTGCTTTAATTAATTACCAGCTTGAAGATCTAACATCTGTAACAAACATTATCATGCCACTCAAACAATCTTATTACTGTCTGTCATCATAGTATTGAGATTCAGAACCTCTCATCAGTGAAATTTTGCTCATGTCAGTTATTTCAATTATTTAAAAACATTTTTCTTTGTATGTTCCCCAGTGTGTGTAGTAGTGTTTCCTTAAAGACCTACTAGGGTTAGGGTGTTTTGTCACTATTCTCCACCCGTTCACTACATCTGTGTTTCCTTCAGTTATTTTAACATCGTAAAGATATGCACCCTTTCATTAGAAACTTTATCCCAGCTTTAATAGTTTTACAGATTTACAGATCAGATTTACAGCCCAAACCTGGTCAGTGAACTGTGAGGACAAAATAATTTTTCATTAATGGTGATCAAGGTAAAATGTTAATTGAATCATGATATTGTGGTGGTTAATTTGTGGTGATATCGCCCAGGCCTTCCATGAGTAATATGAACAGTGCTGATGTTCCATGTATGATCCTAACTGTCCCTCTGTCCCACACACAGAGCTGGTTTTGAAGGTGCGAATCCAGAACCCTCATGCCAGGGAGAACGACTTCATCGAGGTGGAGCTGGACCGGCAGGAGCTGACTTACCGAGCGCTGCTGCGCGTCTGCTGCCGAGAGCTAGACATCAGCGCCGAGCACGTGGAGAAAATACGCAAACTCCCCAACACCATGCTCAGAAAGGTACCAGGGACTTCCTTTGTCTGAGTTCCACTAGAGCAGTGAGAGTAGTTTGTAGATTTAGTTTTTCTGGATTATGTAAATGTAGCATGCTTGTAGAAGCACTAGACCTGCTGAAGAACATGCAGGAAGTTCATAATGTACCACATGTCAAAATGTCATGCCTAATCAGAAGTGAGTTATTAGTGTTAATAAGTTCCATCTGACTCTTCAGAGCTGTGCTGTAGATCAGGTGAGAGTGGGATCAGTGCAGGTCTGATGTGGCTGTGCATAGATGTTCATTTCTGACTGTGAACACAGGGCTCAGCTGCACAGAGACAGAATGCTGCATGATGGGAATACAGGTAGTTTGGGTTGGTGAGTTGAGACACAGATTTGGTGTTTTCTGCACCAGTGAACCAGATTACACGTTATGTTTTAGCTTCTCGGCTGCAGCAGGAGCGCAGTGGAGGATAAAACCTGACTGTGTTGCTGTGAGGAGCTGGAGTGAGAAACGTTGCTGAAATCCAGCAACTTCCAGCTCCACTTCACCAGTTCCCTGCTCTGCAGATATTCAGGTGTTCCTAACCACAGCAGACCTGCAGCAGCTGGAGAACAGAGTTAGACGTGGATGTGTTGGTGCGACAGATGGAAATGTAAATATGTGTGCAGTGCAGGACCTTGTGAGGGCAGAGAGCTGCTGAGCTTCATCACGTTGCTGTCATCAGTCACGCTTTAGCAGATGTCGGTGTTAATTCAGCATGATGAGATGTAATCTAACCTGTCTCCTGTTTTCTCGTGTGTGTGTTGAAGGATAAAGACGTGGCTCGGCTGCAGGACTTCCAGGAGCTGGAGGTGGTTCTGGAGAAGGCTGAGGGTTTGAGTTTGTTCTCTGGAGCTGCAGGAGCTCTGGCTGAGCGTCCGTGCTACAACATGAAGGCGTCCAGGCTGACGTATTAAACTCGACTGTTACTCCAGCGCCAACCCGAGTGACGAGCTCCTCGCCTGCCGCTCCTGTCCAACCTAAATCACACTCGTGGCTGGAGTCTGTTCCTGCAGTAACTCTCTTTTCTCTTCCCTGCGTGTATCCCACGTTAGCAGCGAACCTCCTGGTGTTCCCTACTGCTGCAGACTCACATCCAGAACTCCTGCTGACCGCACCTCTGACCCCACCCTGACCCGGACCGCTGTTGTGTGATTAAATCTGTGTATGATAAGATCAAAACCCCAAGAAAACCTGTCTTTTCTCAGTATTTATTTCCAAAACCAAAATGAAAATTGAAGAAGTCATTTTCTGATTTCTAGTTCTGTGCTTGAAGGAAACCCTAGAAAATTTAAGAACCGTTCATATTTCGTTGTATTTTTTGTTGGGCACCACAAAGAAGTTCCACACCATCAATCAACCAAAAAAATTCCACCCTGTCTTTACAAGTAATGTGCTTCGTTTTGCTCCTTGACATAAATGGGCTACTCTTGATTTTTGGCATTTTTTAAATTTTTTGCCGGGTTAAAACACTTGCATTCGAGTTCCTTTCGAGTGTGTTCCTTTATTAATTTATTTATTTTGAGTATAAAAATGGTAAATTGGAAAATGATTTGTTCCTTGTTTTGATTTTGGTTATTGAAATGAATCTTGAAAAATAGTTTTTGGGGATTTGGTTTTTAATTTAAAAGTCGATACACAGGTTTAAAGCCACATCGGTCAGCAGTGTGTTACGGAAGGGGCAGTAGGATTGGAAACATTTGTGGGAGTGAGTTCCAGTCGAGGAGAAGTGAGCTGCAGGTTTTTGTTAAGTGTGAGGAACAGCTGCTCATCATTATCATCCTGAATGCTAACAAGGCTGGTCCAGAGTCAACAGTGATGAGCTTAAACACTGGCCTCTTCTCACTGCTCCAGCACAGCACTCATCACCTGTTGCATCTCTTCAGCTCTTCTGGTTAAAACGTTAACCCTGAGAGATTCCTCGCTGCTGCTCAGCAGCCAAACTCTGGTTTTAAAAGCACTGCAGGGGAAAAGCAGACGAGACGCCGAGCTGCACTTCTTACTGGTGCTTACAGTTGCTGTGTCATCAACGAGCAAATCCACTAAACTCCCACCAGAGATGCAGGCTGTGCTGAACAAGCAGAGCGTCTTCATGCTTTCTGGCTGTTTTACAGACACTTTTCTGTGCACTTTAAACCACAGCGCACACATCAGCTGTGAGATGCGGAGCTGCATCCAGACCTTCACTTTCAGTTCTGTGTCGTTGCTGCTCCCTCAGTGTCTTCACGCCAAAAACTAGAGATTTGATCAAAACTGTTGATTGAAAACTATTTCTCGTGCGGAGACACAATGTACCTTGTTCCTCTTGAGCTCCTCAATCCTCTCTTGAATAATGTAGCAAAAAGTTGCTGTTAATTTTCTATTATTTTTAGGGGATGTAAGTAAGAGCTGGATGAAAGATTGTGAGCTTCCATGCATATAAACTCTTCCCAGTAAAAATGATTTCAGTTTAATAATTGGTGGGTCAAAATCACTGATCAGTCAGATTGGGTTTCCTATATATTTTAGTACAAAGGGTTCATTGATTAATGGTTGGACGACTGTTTGCAGCAGCGACGGGGCTGGTGGTTTAGACTGCCTTCTTGGTTTTACAACAGCAGTTCCTTGTCATTAGTTGACTTGAAATATGAACGAAGCTCATAGTACGGATTTCAGCTGATCTAGAAAAGGCAGAGTTAGTGGATGGTTCTGTGTGGATTTTAATTTGACGTTATTTCTTTAACATGCTAAATTACTTTAAGGGTTTACTACAAGACAGAATCTTTAGTCTCAGTACGTACGGTCATGCTGCGTGCTATGGATTTATTTATTTTATTTTCTGAATTGGCTGTTAAGCGTAAGAAGGCTACACTGTGTGGAAGGGAGAAGATGGAGTTACACTACAGCTGAAATGAAACCAAGCACTTTTACTTGTTTAGTCTGTTTTCTTCTATCCATCTGGAGACGGGACGTGGCGAGTTTGTGTTTTGAAGCAGCTTTTTGGACTGAATGCTGATTGTTGTGTCTGTTCAGGAGAGCTGCTGCTTTTCTGCTGCTTTTCTTTGTTCTGAAGGTGCTTGGTGGACGAAGCTGGTTGGCCAAAAGTGCTCTCATTAAAAACTCCAAAGCTTATGACCAATGTAAGGCATTGAATTCTCTATGGAAATCTATTACAGCTGTACCAACTGCTCTTGTTCTAGAGGATGAAAACAGTTTGACTTAAACCTATGCATCTGCTGTCTTACACTGCGTTTGTCTTGTGTACTTTGATACACATCAAGGCACAGTTACTTCTGTTGAAATGTCTTTGGTATTGTTTAGTAAAGCTAACAAAATGTATCTGTCTGTGTTTCTCATTTGAGCTTTGTGTTACACAATCATTTTTTAAAAAGTGACAAAGTGAATTATCATTAGACAGGTTTGTCAATATCACATTAAATCCTAATCTGCGTTGATCGTGTGTGTGAGAGATTATGAAAATGTAATATTTACATTATTTAGCAGGCGCTCTTATCCAGAGCCACTTACGTTTCCTAATTTCAGGGACAGTTCCCCTGAGAGCAACTTAGGGTTAAGGGTCTTGCTCAGGGACCCAATGTTGGTAACGCCAGAGGTCGGATTCGAACCCACAACCTCTAGGTCCGAGGGTCCGATTCAAACAGAGGTCGTCACTATGTAAGACCAGGAAGCGTTCCACTACTCCAATCGGAGGTGTTGGATCTTGTAATGGATGATGGAGTTTTGTATGAGAATGTTTTAAAAAAAAAAAAAAGTGAAAAGGGAGCGAAGCAGGATTCGAACATGGGTCTCTGAAATACACAGAGATGGCGTTAACCTACTTTGCCACTCGGTTGGCGAATCGTGCCTGATTCTGAAGGACTATTGTCACTGAATAATTTGAAGGTAAAACTTACTTTATATTTAAATGAGATATATAAGGGTAGGGACTGAATTCTAGAACAAAAGATTGTAGGTTTTTTTATAGAAAAAACAAATAAACTAAAGGTTTAAGAAGAACCATTCCGGGTTAGGAATGAATAAAAGAAAACGGACATGGAAGAGGGATAAAGTGACCCTAAATTTAGGTTATAACAAGTGGGGAAAGAATAACCTTAGGAATGAGGGTTGATTGTGGTTAGGTTTGGGGAAGGGGAGGGGCTGGACTTAGGGTTAAAAAGAGGGTTAGGGTTGAAGCAAGTAATGGGATAGTTAGGGTTAGGGTCAGGGGAATGATTAGTATTGGGTCCTGAATACAGAATGGATTGTGAAGGTTAGGGGGAAGGGGTTAAGGTCGGGTTAGGGTTAGATCAGGTTGTGCACAGGCCAGCCCAGCACCCCCAAACACTAGGAACCAGATTAGGGTTTAAAAACAATACCTGATTGGAAAACCCCTGTAAGGCGTCAAGACAAGGCTGTGGAGTCCATCACAGAGTTGTTCTTGTGAGGAAAGAGTGTTAGGATGAAAGAAAATCCGTCCTCCCCTAAGGGGAGCCGTTTTGCATGGGCCAGCCTGGTGCCTCCAAGCGCCCCCAAATGCCCCCAAACACTGTTCCACCAATTTAGGGCTTACAATTACAGTTTTTCTCGATTGCTAAAACACTAAACCCTATTGTCTGAACCAAATTCTCAGTTGCCTGAACCCACTTATTAAATCAGTCACGCTTTTGGCAAAACCATAAGCACTTTTCACCTGTTTAGACACATCTTGTCAACACATTGTCATTGTGATGCACCTGTGTTGCATAATGGTGAGCACAGGTGGCGAAAGTCAAACACAATTAAAGCTCAGGTGTCACCGGTTGAACACAACAACTCAAAATGTATCACACTTGTGGCTAATGATGTGAGGGTACATATAAGCCAGAGCACTGGTTTGTGAGGCACGACAATGGATAGAAATCTAAGAAGAGGAGTTCGTGTGAGAGGAGGTTGAGCGGGTCAAGGTGGTTGAGGTGGTCAGCGAGGACAAAGAACAGTAATATCAGATGAAATCAGAGCTACTGTGATTGACCATGTTCTTGTCCATGGTATGACAATGAAGGAGGCCGGACTAAGGGTACAACCAAACATCAGTAGATTCACTGTGTCCACCATAATCCGAAGATCCGAAGAAGAGAACAGGTAGTTACCTTTTTTGACATTATAATATGTAAATGTTGACAACAATTACATATGTACAATGACTGTACTATATACTGTACTACAGTAAACATGTTTCAGTACATCACTGTGCCAGTGTACTGTAGTATTGTAATGGAGGGTTAGTCTGACTGTTTGTAGGCCTATTCCATGTATGTATTTTTGTAAGTGCATGTTCTCTTTTCGTAGAATTGAAAGACTGCCACATGGGGGTGGTAGGACATCTATGTTCTCCCCACACCAAGAGACCCTAATTGTCGACATGGTCCGTGAGAACAACACCATTACATTGCGTGAAATTCAGCTGAAGATCATTGAGGACCATGTGCATTTTGAGGGTATCGACAGTGTCAGCCTCTCTACTGTTGACCGTGTCCTCAAGCGCAACAGACTGCGCATGAAACAGCTGTACAGAGTGCCCTTTGAACGCAACTCTGATAGAGTCAAAGAGCAAAGATTCCAGTATGTACAGGTTGGTATATATCCAGACACATAAATGTTGGTTACTGTAAGTAGTGATTTACTGTAGTTGGCCTACATCACTTACAAAAATCTATATCTATTTCTACAGAGAGTTTTTGAACTGAATGCAATGGAAAAACTCCATGAACACATCTACATGGATGAAGCTGGGTTTAATCTCACCAAAAGGAGAAGGAGAGGCCATAGTGTGATTGGCCAACGGGCCACTGTTGGTGTCCCTGGGCAGCGTGGTGGCAATGTCACATTGTCTGCTGCCATCAGCAATCATGGTATTTTCCATCATCAGGCCAACCTAGGGCCCTACAACACTCACCAGCTCCTCATTTTCCTCAATCACATGTGAGATGCTCTGTTAGGGCAGCAGGATGAGCAGCCCATCTATGTTGTTGTTTGGGACAATGTGAGTTTTCACAGAGGCCTCCAGGTTAGAGAGTGGTTCAATATGAACCAAGGTTTTATCAATCTTTGCCTTCCACCGTACTCCCCTTTCCTGAACCCCATTGAAGAATTCTTCTCCTCATGGCGGTGGAAGGTATATGAACGCCAACCTTACACCAGGGTAAATCTCCTGCAAGCCATGGAACTGGCCTGTGGTGACATGGGTGTGGAGGCATGTCAAGCCTGGATATGGCATGCCAGGGTTTTTTTCCCCTGTTGCCTGGCCAGAGAAAATGTGGCCTGTGATGTAGATGAAGTCCTGTGGCCTGACCCAGTACGAAGAAATGATGCTGTGGCGGAGTAATGCACTTCTTTTCTTTGTACTTCATTTGTATATTTTTGTGCTTTATTTTTACGTACAAGTGCTACATGTAAATGCACAGGATTTCTGTTTTTTTGCAAAAAAAATTTCTATGTACAAGTGTTAAAAATGCCCAGGTATTTTGTTTTGCAACATGCATTTAGCCTAAATAAACATTTATTTCTACTGCTTCATGTCCTGAGCATTGTGTTTTCCTTTTTTCTATGTAGTGTTTAGTGACTACTCAGTAGAGTTTCATTTAGATTGACCTGAGGCATGATTTGACAGCATAGTTCAGTTTTGAGCACAAATTGAACTGTTTTGGGGTGAAAGTTTGGTTTTGCAAGAAGAGTCAGAGGTTTTGTGAATGTAGCTTGAAATTTGGGTTTTGTGTTCACAGTTTAGGGAAAAGGAGAGCAGCCTTCTAGGAATGTGTCTTAGCAATCGAGAAAAACTGTAATATTAAAGTACACTGAAAAAAAAAAAAACCCTGTTGGATATACATTAAAAAAATGTACATCGGTTGCACATAATCTTATTGTTTTTTCTTAAAACAATTATATTAAATATGCACAATTTTTTTTGTTAAACAAACCTGACATTTGTTAGTTTAATTAATTTGTTTAATGTTAAATTGAGTAATTTACCCTATGTAAAACAAAGATTATTTTTTTTTAATTAAAGCTTTTTACATTTTCAATTAGTACATATTAAAGCAACATGATTTTTAAAAATTGAAATCTACCCAACCTGCTTACACTATGAAGGTTAAATTACCTGGATAAGTTATGCCTCTATTCCAGATTAAGTTATTTCTATCCACTGATCTCTGCAAATGTATTCTATATGTAAATATCAATGTACTGTTTTTTGTACGTCACATCGCAGGGTGTCGGCATGACAGGAGGTGAGGTCACGGTGCAGGCCATTTATTGAACAAAAAAGAAAACACAAAACAAAACCAGCACGAGGGCCACAGCACTAACTAAACTTCACACTTACACAACAGTCACAGGAAAAGCAAACATAAACTGGAACGAGAACCACAAACAGAACAAAACTACTCAAATATGACAAACCCACAAGCAGCATGCCGACATAGGGAGGGTAGAGTGAGGGTGGACCAACAAGAAACACTGGGAAACATTGAGCTTAAATACTAACACACACACAAGGGGCTGAACCAATGAAACAAAGGGGAACCAATGGGAGAGCGATCACAAAACAACCAATGAAGGAACAACAAATGGTAAGGAGAGGGCGTGACTACAACGAACTAACACAGGTGAACTAACTAAAGAACCGTGATCAACCAATAAGACACAATGGGAAGGTGGGGCATAGACTGGTTGACAGAAGACTCAAAACAGCACACACAAAACGGCCGACAATGACACATACAAAATGGCCGAACATGACACATACACAAGGATTAACACAGAACACACAAAACGGCCGAACACACTAAGACACAAAATGGTCGAACAAGATACATACAATAAAGCTGAACAAAAACACACAAAACATAGCAGACTTTTAGCCATAGCCTATCCTATGTCCGGGGGGGGTCATGACAGAACCCCCCCCTTTAAGCGCGCCTCCTGGAGCGTCCCATGTTGGTTCTTAGGGGCCTGCAGTGGACCAGGATGCAGACAGGGGCCCCGTGGCAGCCATGCCGGGGGCCCACGGGGAGCATAAAGTCTCTGCGGCCGAACACGGGGAAGACGCAGTCTGGGCGGCCGAACATGGGGGAAACATAGTCTGGGCGACTGAACACAGGGGAAACACAGTCTGGGTGGCCGAACCCGGGGGTCCTCGGCGTGGGCGCCTCCTTGGCAGCATGGCACGGCTTGAGCGCCTCCTCGGCAGCATGGCTCGGTGTAAGCACCCTCTCGGCAGCATGGCTTGGCATGGCGGGTGCGTTCACCCCTAGAAACAGCTTGGTTGCCGGCGGGAACCCGATGAACATGGTCTGCATGGATGGCTCTGGCGCTGCCGTGGGCTGCATGGATGACTCCAGCGCGGACGTCTCCAGCGCTGATGTGGGCGACGTGGACGTCTCCGGTATGGGCCTGGGTGGCATGGGCGCCTCCGGCGCTGAGGTGTGCTGCGTGGGCGCCTCCGGCGCAGACGTGGGCTACGTGGGTGCCTCCGGTGCAGACGTGGGCTGCAAGGCCTCCTCGGCAGCGGGTTGGGCTGCAAGGCCTCCTCGGCAGCGGGCTCGGGCTGCAAGGCCTCCTCGGCAGCGGGCCTCCCTATAGTACAATAGGCTTGAGAGGCCAATTTCAAGGACAAAACCTTCCCAAGGTCCTAGAGTGAAAGTGAGTGAATTCCACCCCGAATCCAATGGTCTTGGTTTCATGTCGATTGGA